>VZTR01025220.1:138006-207998 GCA_013400775.1 Chaetops frenatus
TGTTTTTTTCTTTTTTGTTTGTGGTTGGTTTTTTTTGTTTTGTTTTTTTGGGGGGGTTGTTTGGGTTTGGGGGCTGGGGTTTTTTTGGGGGTTTTTTTGTTTGTTTGTTTTTTGTGGTTTTTGTTGTTGTTGTTGTTGTTGTTTTTATTTTTTGTTTCACTTCTATGAGTTTTGAGTCTTTGGGAGAGGATTTTTTTGATTTAGATTCTTGCACCCAAAATGAGATTCCTGGTGCAAATATATGATGCAAATTAGGGTTTGTACATTGGACAAGGGGTATGCAGGGATTTTGGATACAGGGCGGTAGTAGTTGCTGTCAGACACTGAAATAGTTCATGCCTCAAACATTGATATAAAGTTTTGCTCATTATAGCAAAAACTGTATAAAGAAGCTACAACCACAGAAACCTCCTCGAAGAACTTCAGACTATAAGTCAAACTGCTGAGATTAAACTGCCGCTTCCTGGGAAATGGGTTAAACTCTTGGGTTGGAACTCATAGCAAAAATAAAGACAAATAAAGGTCCTGGAAATCTCAACTAAGGATTTAAATGCAATAAATAAATAATGCCTTTGGAGGGGAGTAACAGAAAGTTCTTGGCACAGGATCTGGCTGGGTGCATGTGAACCCTGAGGGGTCCAGGAAGGCCAAATTCTGTGTGTGTCAAGTTCTGAACCACCCAGGATTTTCATTCAAGCTTCCCCCTAAGCAAAGAAGAAGAAAAATCTCATAGTTGCAGAGAGTCTTGCTAATGGAAATATTCAATAACCATAATTTGAGCTTGGCTTTCTCATAAATTCCAAGCAATTTCCCCATAATATCAGGAAAATATATGGCCTTTCTTGAGGCAGCTGAAGCAGCATATAAATAAGATTTTTAATTGACTCGAAGACATTTGCCAGCATTTCAGGTCTAATTTGTCTGATGAGATAGAGTCAGACTAAAAAAAGAGATGCAAGGAAGCAAGAAGAAAATCAGAACACAAAACCAAGAGGATATTAGACCACAAATACACATTAGTGAATCATAACAACAAAAAGGAAAGGAGTCACAACTCTAATGCCCTAAGAAGCAGCCTACCCAGAACACAGCTTGACTAGAATATTCAAGGACCAAATCTTTGACTTTTGTGTTTTTTCCCAAAAATGTCCATTTTAATAAATGATGGCTTCTGAGTGGCAGCTCATGCTGGGAGACACATGATAGTGTCAGATCCACTGGTGGAGAGAGACTGAAAAATGGGAACGAATTACTCTTCCCAGAGTCTGTTTTTATTCCCTGCTGCTGCCTGTTCCTGGACGACTTGCTGTTGCTGCATTTCAATTCAAATACTTTTAAAAAAAATTACTGGAAAGAGGTTAATTGACTGGCTTTCCTTTGTTTTCAGCAGAAGAGATGAGATTTATTTTTAATTTACCTGTCTCTCTGCAATCATTACCTGCTTTCCAGCTGTGTTGCTAATGAATGTCAGGACCATTATTTTACTAATGGAGAAACTAAGGCATGGGCAGTGACTGTGACATTCCCCAGGACACAGGTAGGGATTATTCCTGGGATCTGAAATCCCTTTATCTGATTCCTGTGCTGCAGCCCCAAGCCAGTCACATGGAAATTGCACTTCATAGATACAGTCTTACTGACTGCTTTTGCTGATTTCTCTGGATATGGTGTTTCTTACAGGTAATTATCACAGAAAAACAATTGCAGAAGCAGGGAAGAGAGGCAATGATCCATGTGGCAAATGAGCATGAGCAGTGGACCTCCAGGCTGAGTGGTAAAGCAGAAAAACATCATGGTTTAGATTTGTTTAGTAAAGAACCAGGCTAAAAACTCTAACCAATATTTATGGATGCAGAAAACAGGAGGGTTTTCAGAAAAAATAATCATAAAATACATTTTCACATGTTGGAAACTGGAGTCAGAACTGCTTGAACAAGGGTAGCTGGTTTTGCATAGACTGAGTTGCAGTCCTGGACCTCTTTAGCCTAAGAGAGCCTACAAGAAAGATGGAGAGAAACTATTTACAAGGCAGTGTAGTGACAGAACAAGGGGGAATGGTTTCACACTGACAGGACAAGGGGCAATGGCTTCACACTGACAGAGGGCTGGGTTAGATGAGATATTGGGAAGAAATTCTTGGCTGTGAGTGTGGTGAGGCCCTGGCACAGGGTTCCTGGAGAAGCTGTGGCTGCCCCATCCCTGGAAGTGTTCCAGGCCAAAATGGATGGGGTTTGGAGCCACCTGGTCGAGTGGAAGCGGTTGTAACAAGATGATTTTTAAGGTCCCTTTCCAATCCTTGTCATTCTTTGAATTTACCATTCTAAAATCTTTCCAAAAGTGTTCAGTGAAATTGTGCAGTCCTACCTCCAGTAAACGAAACCCATAAATTCCAGAAGGAATTTACCTTCTGAGCAGTGAGCTAGAAGAGGTGTCAACTGCCCCTTCAAATCTCTGTCAATCACACCTCCAAAGTGCAGAGCCTAGGCTGTGGGCTGGCAGCGGCTCCTTGGTCAGGACTCACCAGCTGTGCTTACCTGGGAAGGTCCAGGTAAGGAAGGTCGGGCTAGGAAGGTAAGGTCAGGCTGGGAAGGTCCTCTCCACACAGCCACCCCATGCTGGGGGGTTCCTAGGAATCAGGGAGCACGTGCACCTGCAGGGAGAGTTCTTTCACTTCTTTAGTGACACTTGTTAGAGTAGTGATGCTCAGGGTAAGGTGGGTGGATGTGTGAACATGCCAAAGAGAAGTGGGGTTTTTCTCTCTTTCAAAAAAGAAAAGGAACTTGGAAGTTACAGAGTGACAAGTTGCTTTTAAGAGATACTACTTTAGGTTGCAAATGCCTCTGTCTGAAATCTAGAAAAATGCTAAATTGAGATTTAAGAGCTTATGCAACTCCAGTTCTGCCAGTGGCTTGTGTTTGCCCAGCCCAACATTTCAGTCACACTGCCATCCCCACAATGCTTCTTTCACATATAATGCCCAGACATGATTGAGGACAACCCAAGCCTCAGGGCAATCACACAGGCTGATCATCCCAGCATCTCCATGCTTGGCTACAACATAAAAAATGTTGACTTAGCACCAAGCTTTAACTAACAAAACTAGAGAGCCAGCCAGTGACAGCAAGAGGCATCAGGACATGGGTGCAAGGTGCTGCAGTGACACATTATCATCATTCACAGGCAGCAGTGCGTGGGTTGTGCTGAGGTGCTGCTGCTCTGCTCATCTCTGACAAATATTGATATATTTAAACACAATCTGGAGTAGAAAAACACAACCAGATGTTGCCGGCTATTGGGTGACGGAATACCTGGTAGCTGTTCCCACTTCTCCAAGGACTGACATTTACCTTGTGACACCACCACATCTCTGCCCCAGGGGCTTTTCAGAACAGACCATGCTCTCCCCAGCATGTTTATTAACCACCCCTCCCACCCTCTGCTCCAGCTGCCCCAGGGATGATGCTGCCTCTTGGAAACTGGACCCATGCTGGGAGGCATGGCAAGCACAGTGTCTGGCAAAGAGAGATCACCACTTGACCAGAAAGAAACAGACCCTGAACTCTAAACAAAAGTTCAAACCAGTGTGGTTTGGGTAATCAGTGCCTTATGAGGAGTAAAAGGCCTTTAAGGCTCCCCACCTGTAGTTGCCCATCTGAGGTTCTGTTTCATTTTCCTCAAAAGAAAGCGTAGGTAAGCTGTGGCATTTCCTCCTCAAGGCCAGGCTGGACTGGGCTTGGAGCAACCTGGTCTAGTGGAAAGTGTGTCAAGGCAGGGGGCTGGAAAGAGATGAGCTTTAAGGTCCCTTTCAACCCAAACCATCCCATGATTCTATGATTCTCTTCCTCATCTTCTCTTCCCTATGTCTTCTACCTCCTTTCCACAGCAGCCCTCTGCTTAATCTGTTTAGGAGCAGGAAGATGTTCATAATCAGATCTTCTCACAGACTGAGAATGACAGGAACCTCCCAGGGCTCTGGCAGTTGGATTTGCAGTGGGCAGGCTGGAACCCAATCAAGTGCCTAGGCATGACAGCTCTTTGTCACACCCACAGCAAACCAGCTCAGCAATACTTTTTTCTGAATATTTGACATTTTGGTAGAAGTTGAAAGTTGAATCTGACAACATCCATCCAGCTCTATCCCCACTAACAGTAAAGGGGAAAACATCATAGAATCACAGAATTGTTTAGATTGGAAAAGCCCTCTGAGATCCCCAAGTCCAACTGTTCCCCCAGCACTGCCAAGCCCACCACTAACCTATGTCCCCAGGTGCCACATCAACAAAACTTTTGAATCCCTCCAGGAATGGGAACTCTACCACTGCCCACGGCAGCCTGTGCCAGGGCTGTACAACCTTTTTGAGGAAGCCATTTTCCCTCATATCAACTAAACCTCCCCTGGCACAACTTGCCACTTGCTTTAAGTCAGAAATCTCCCAAACTGGTCAGTCAGGCCTGTGAACTGTGAACCAAAGCTGCAGAGCCAGACAGGCAAAAAAGTGGACAAAGCAAATTCCACCATATAAAAGCAGTGATGTGACTTGGGATGAGTATCCAATGACCAGGAAACTTCTATTTGTGATAAACAGCAGGATATGGCGAAATCATTGAGCATTGATTTTATCCTGAGGCAAACGACCTTCCCAACTTGTACATTTGTGTATAAATGACTACAATGAGGTAGCACCACTGTGAACACTTGTGCATTTATGCACGGAGAAGCTGCTGAGTTGTTGCGATCACAGACACACAGATCCATTTTAAACAGACCCCCTGCTATATAAAGGGTGGATCAACAGTTCCCCTTGCCAGATGAGAGGAAATATTCATTCTCAAGCAACACCTGAGCAACTCACCAGGCAGGAATGGCTCCAGGTACTTTTTATTGCAATTTTAAAGGATTTGTCAGTGCTGCCATGTATGTAGGGTGAGAGGAGATGATGATGGGGTGGTATGTGGTGGGATACACACACTCTGTGACAGCTCTAACTTAAAGTATGGCAATTTATAAACCAATGAAAAAGAATACCTTTCCTGGCAATGTGATTTTAATTCATTAATTAATCTTTAGCCTAAACAGGCTAAATCCTACAGGTTCCAGGGCATTTCTCCTCCAAGGCGTATTGGTCTGAGATTAAGTTTGTGGTCTTTGTAGCAGAGAGACACTAGAGTGAGTCAGATGTCACAGGCTGAAAACACTTAGGGTTGACAAAGATCAGCAAATTCTGCAGTCATATCCCAGAGAGCCGGCCAGAGCACAGTTAATGTCACCACCTCTCCCCCCAGCGAGGGCAGACAGCCAGCATCACAGCAGCAGTACAGCACAGGCCATGGCTACAGAGAGGTGCTCCCAGGCCCTCACCTGGCACTCATCATCCCCTGCTTGCTCATGTAACCAGAGTGCACCAGGTTCTTTTCACACGGGCAAGGACTCATGAGAAAGGGAAAACCATGAGTGCATCAGGGAAAAACATTGGGACACACACTAGTTTTCATGGAGAAACCATGACTCCACCCAGGAAGACACTGCTAGTAACATTAGGAGAAGCACAAGCTCTTGGCGGGGGCAGGTCGTGGTGAAAGAGTTTCAGAGAATTTTGGAGAAGGCTAAGCTCACTCTTGGTGCCAACAGGCACCAAGGAAGATGAACCTTCATCCAGCATGGACAGAAGAGACTGGGAACTAATTCCCAGGTGCCACTCCCTTCTCAGCCCAGTTTCCTGGGGACTGCTAACACCTTCCACTGTGCTTTGCTGCAGGTTCATGGTTCTCTCCTCTTGCCATTGCCATGATCACCCTGGGGCTGCAGTGGCCACAACAAGCTGCCACCTTCCCGGCCATACCCCTTTCCAGCCTGTTTGCCAATGCTGTGCTGAGGGCTCAGCACCTTCACCTCCTGGCTGCTGAGACATACAAGGAGTTTGTAAGTGCTGTGGCCTCTGACCACCTCCTCCACTTTAGCTTGGTGGCTTCAGGACTGTGTAACAGACACCTTTCAACTACTGGTGTCTTCTTTGTCCTCTTTCGATGAGGAGAGAGGGTGTTAACAGGATAGCACAGGTTACGTCCCATCAGACTGGACCCTGTTTCCTCCTCTCAGCCTTCTGCCCCTCCCACCCTGATCCTGCCTTCTCAGGACCATGACTGCACAGGATCAGCTGGGACATGGCACAGATATGTGACAAGACTTTCCTGTGTTGGTCACCTCTGGCCCTGGGAGAGTCTGAGTGCTTAAAACTACCTAGTTTCTTCTGCTGACCGGAACTGGCATGAGCTGTCACTTTGGCAAGAGCTGTCCTTTGGGGTCATCTACTCCTTGAGAGAACCCAGTTCAGATGTGGTTTGTGCTCACTTCAGCACCTTGGCTTAGGAAGGCCTTTAGGTCCAGTAGCTATTTTGCCAACATGATATTCCTGCTTCCTACCTGCCAACCTCATGTCTCACATTTATTTCTTGCAAAGAGTAACCATTCAGAACAGCTTGGGAAGTGTCTGAGGTCTTCTCCAGAGCATGGGCAGTAGATCTGAGTGTATTTGGGATGTCTCCATAGGAACGCACCTATATTCCAGAGGACCAAAGACACACAAACAAGAATTCCCAGGTAGCATTTTGTTACTCGGAAACCATCCCTGCTCCCATGAAGAAGGATGATGCCCAGCAGAAATCAGTAAGTTTTTTTCCCCCTCAAGGCAAGCACAGACCTGCCAGAAGAGCCCAGCTGTGCTTCACTGCAGGAACAGAGGGTTTTCATCTGTGCACACTTGGGTGCTTCATCCTTCTCCTCCCTTTTTGATTACTTGAACCCTGCATAAAGAAAGAAATACTTTTTTGGGCTACACTATAAATCACATTCCCACCCCAAGGATGAGAAAAATTATTGTCTGCACAGGACACAGGTCTGGGTGGTGCTCCCCAGCCTGAAAACTTTGTGTCTTCTGAAGCTGGAGGAGAGGAGGCACATCTCCAGGTGTTCCAGAGGGAGCAGGGCACGCTACCAAATACCCTTGCACAGCTTTGAGACTTTCTTGTCTTAATTTCAGGACATGGAGCTTCTTCAGTTTTCCCTGGTTCTCATCCAGTCCTGGCTGACCCCGGTGCAGTACCTAAGCAAGATGTTCACAAACAATCTGGTTTTTGGTACCTCAGACAGAGTGTATGAAAAACTAAAGGACCTGGAAGAAGGGATCCAAGCTCTGATGAGGGTAAGTTGCAGAATGTAGCATGACTATAGAATTACAGAGATCTCCCAGACAGGGGCCACTCAGCTCTCGCAGATCCAAAGACCATGAGAAATCTCACCACCTTCCACTCTGAAGACCAGTGGCATCCTTAGGACTTTGTTTACCTTTAGATAATGAGATCATGATAGTGCACATTGGGTTTCATTACTAGGGAGGATAAGAAAACACAGAACAGATGTTAACACCCATCACAAAGCACTACTGATAAGGAATCACAACAATTCACACCCTAAGCCTTCCCAAACCCAGCAACAAAAACAAATACTCAGTGGTACTAACAGTAAAATAATGTTTGCTACATCTCCATGCAAAATACTTTGAAATGTGGCAAATTTTGTGATGATTCACAACATTTTATAAAAACATATGTGTACAGATGGAAACACGTACTCTGGTGTTTCCCTCATACACTAATACAGCATCCAGAGAGCTGAAAGCTGAGGGGAGATCCTCTTCAAGGAAGAACTAATCACACATTCACAGAATGGTCTGGATTGGAAGGGACCTTAAAGTTTATCTCATTCCAACCCCACACCATGGACAGGGACACCTTCCACTAGACCAGGCTGCTCCGAGCTCCATCCAACCTGGCTTTGAACACTTCCAGGCATGGGGCAGCCACAGGTTCTCTGAACAACCTGTGCCAGAGCCTCACGACTCTCACAGGGAAGAATTTCTTCCTAATACCTAATCTAAATCTTTCCTCTTTTAGTAAAAACCATTCCTCGTTGTCCTGTCTCTATCTGTCCATGTAACAAGTCACTCTCTACCTTTGCTTTAAGTCCCCTTTATAATCTACTTTATTTTTGCTTTGTTGTTTTAAGTGAAGTTGTGTATTATCTGCCAGGACACCTTTTCAGTTATGTTTGTTCTGTAATTAAGTTTATCTGGCAGGTTCATGCTGTAGCTAGAGCTCTGAGACCTGCAGCTGTGAGAAATTAGTCTGGAATATTGCAGTGTTTAATCTTCCAGCATTAAGATGACTCTGAAAGTCAGGCTTGGAGAGTAAACAGAGACTCTGTCCTGGCACTTCAGCAGGAGAAAGTAGGGATGGGTATCAGTAGCAGTTCCAGATTTTTGTGTGGGTGAGAAATTCTTTACCGTGAAGGTGGTGAGGCCATGGCACAGATTGCCCAGAGAAGCTGTGGCTGCCCTCCCCTGAAAGTGTTCAAGGCCAGGTTAGATGGGGTTTGGAGCAACCTGGTCTAGTGGAAGCTGTTTTGGCCCATGGCAGGAGAGCTTCAACCAGGATGGTCTTTAAGGTCGCTTCCAACCCAAACCAGTCTGACTTCATGATTCTATGATTTTGGTGCCTCTTTGGTATGTGCTTGGGCATGAGGAAATGGTACACAGAAACCAGCCAAACAATCATATTTCACCCATTTATGGCACCTTTTCCTTAACCAAAACTTTCCTGGTTTTGGCAGCTGGTGACCACTGCAGGGCAGGAGAAGTACAGCTCTCAGCTCCAGATGTACATGGCTTGGGTCTGGGTTAGAGCTTTGTTTGCTGGCAAAGTGGGAGAAAAGAGAGAATTATTTGCCTGGTTCCCTGTCTCCTTGACTGGAGGAGGTACAGAGAGACTCTGCAACTTTCCCTTTATTTTAAGATCCCAAAGACACACTCCTGCCTCCCTGCAGCCCTGTGCCCAGCTCCCTTCTCACTGTAGCATCACCCGGGCATCACTGCTCTTCCTGCCAACACATACGCTCAAAAATGTGTTTGAAATATGCTTTAAGACTGGAGGGAGAAACTCCTGACCTCATTTAAAGTTCAGTGGGAACTGTGGCACTGGGCCTGTGGAAGACCATAGAATCACTGAGGTTGGAAGAGATCTCCAAGGTCACTGAGTCCAAGACTGATCACTGCCTTGTCAACCAAACCAGAGGACTTAGTGCCATGTCCAGCCATTCCCTGAACACCTCCAGGGACAGTGACTTCACCACCTCCCTGGACAGTCCCTTTCAATGTTGAACAAACCTTTCTGCAAAGAAATTCTTCCTGATGTCCAACCTGAAACACCTTGAGGTTGTGTCCTGTTGTCCTGTCAATTGTTCCCTGGGAACAGAGCCTGACCCACACCTAGCTCCACCTTCCTATCAGGGAGTTATAGAGAGTGAGGAGGTCCCCACAGAGCCTTCTTTTCTCTAGTCTGAGCCCCCCCAGCTACTTCAGCTGCTCCTGGTGCTCCAGACCCCTCCCCAGCTCTGTTCCCTTCTCTGGACATGCTCAAGCACCTCAATGTCACTCTTGTCAGGAGGGTCCCATAACTGCCCCCAGGACTGAAGGTGCCCTAGCAGTGCCCAGGACAGGGGGGCTGTCACTGCCCTGGTCCTGCTGGACACACCATGGCTAATGCAAACCAGGTGCCATTGGCTTCTTGCCCACCTGGGCACACCTGGGCTCATGTTCAGCCACTGTCAACCAGTACTCCCAGGGCCATTCCCAGCTGCTCTGCCCCAGCCTGGAGCACTGCATGAGGTTATTGTGACCCATGCTCATCCCCAGGCCCCCACCAACCTCCCCCAGCACCTCTCAATCCTCTTGCAGGAGCTGCAGGACCGAAGCCCCTGGGGTCCCCAGATCCTCAGACCCACTTACGCGAAATTTGACATCCACCTGCGCAGTGAGGATGCGCTGCTGCAGAACTATGGCTTGCTCTCCTGCTTCAAGAAGGACCTGCACAAGGTGGAGACCTACCTGAAGGTGATGAAGTGCCGGCGCTACGGAGAGGGGAACTGCACCATTTGACACCGGGGACAGCTCTGCTTCTGCTCCAGCCTCTTGCCGACCATGGCTGCCCTCCTCCTCTGAAAGAAAACTGGAGAATAAACCTGCTACTGCCAACATGTCTGCTTTTTGGGGTGGGACAGGCTACTGTGAGGGGCTGGGAGGGAGGGGTGGACAATGGGGCAGGGTGGATTTGGGGCTTGAGATGTGGATTTGGGATTAAAGAAGCATATTTGGAGCTTGGGAGGAGATGGGAAGCTGATTTGCGGGTAGATTTGTACTGGGGAGTAGGTTTGGGACTGTGGGTAGATTTGGAGCTGGGGAGCAATTTGGGAGTAGATTTGGGGCCGAAGTGTGGGTTTGAGTCTGAAGAGGGAGGATTTGGGACTAGGGGGTGTCGATTTTGAGCTGGGGTGTGGATTTGGTGTTGAGGGTAGATTTGGGACTAGTGGATTTTGGGTTGCAACGGATAAAGTTGGACCAAAACATGTGGAGCTGGGACTGGGGATTGGATTCAAGGCTTGAAGGAACAAAGTGCAATAAAGAATAAAATGCAAGAGAAGGTAGGATGGACTTGTATCCTCAAGTAAAACTTTCCAGAGACATCTGTTTGGAAAAGGTTCTGGGAAAAGGTCCTGCTGTGGTTTTTATCTTTGTTTTTCAGTATGTAGGTGGTGAAGACCTGGCAAAGGTACTCAGAGAAGCTGTGATTGCCCCTGCCCTGGAAGTGTTCACAGACAGGCTGGATGGGGCTTAGAGCAACCTGGTCTGGTGGAAGGTGTTCCTTCCCAAGGCAGGGGGGTGGAATTGGACAATCCTTCTAAGCCAGTCCATTGTAGGATTCTATGCTGTGGTTCTGTGAGTATGACACAGGCTCTTGGTTATGGACATTCCATCCCCAGAGCCCTGGTCCTGCTGCAAGCCGTGACATGAGCACAGCCACAGCAGTGCCCCAGCCCTGCCTCCCTCCTCTGTTACCAGACGACAGCAGGCAGTCATAATTCAAAGCTGCTCACACATCCCACGTGTGTTCTGCTCCTGCTGGCCTTGCTACTGGCACTGGCCCTGTGCCCGGGGCTCTCCGGGAAGCCCTTCTGGCACCCCTGCATCTCCCCACAGCCTCAGCTGCTGGGCCGCTGCCATGCTGGCCTGACCACCAGGCCCCCAGCCTTGGCAAGAAACAGGGAGCAAGACTTGCAAAAACAAAGGACAGAGCTTGCTAAAACCAGTGCGGAAATCACTGAAGCAGCTAACAAGAGGCTGTGCATGCCTAGAGGAGAAAGGTGAAAGGTGCATGGCGATGAAGATGTCCAGCCTTCATCAGGGGAGCACCGAGGAAGAGGCGGAGCCTTCCTCAGCGCGACCCCCAGGGTGCCCTGGGCCTGCGCCTCGCGTATGCTAATGACAGTAACGAGTATTGAGAAACAGTTTGCATATCCACACCTTTTCTAAGGAAAACAAGGAAGATGTACATGAAATGTAGCCATATATTGTAATCTGCCGTGTGCCTGGGGAGTGCGTGTTTGGAGGAGACATCCCCCGCCCGCCCGGCATGCTGAATAAAGCAAATACGCACTTCTTGGGCTTTGGCTCAGAAGTGTCCCTTGGCCCGGCTTGCAGCAACTCAGTACTCCCTCAAACAGTATTAGTACCCAGCTCCTGGATGAAGGAACAGGAAACTTCACCCTTTGCTTCTATCTGCCTCCATTGCATTAATTTCTGAGTTTGAAATACTACTTTTCTTTCATTGCTCCAATTTCTGGTCTCCTGTGTTGCTCTTATTTCAGACTTGGCTTTCCTTTTTTTTTTTTTTTGCTTGAGGGATTTCCTCCTCTCCCTCAGCCTAACACATTTACACCACTGCTGACACAAACCACAGCCAGAGCTGGAAGAATGTGCTACATACATCATAGATAAAAGCAGGCATGCAAAATTCAGCAGCACTAAATTAAGCTTGCTGGTGTGAGGGTAATTCCTACTGCCCACATGTATTACAGTAATACCTCAGGATAAGATCAAAATGAGCAAGTCACAAAATTAGGGAGACTCCCAGCTGCAAAGACTGTGCAATCTAAAAGGAAAAGCAAGGCAGGAAATCATCTATAATACATGGGATGGGCAGTGCAGTTAGTAACTTGATTATCTTTGAGAGTAGGAGGAACCTGAGGAGAACACAGCATGTAGGGGAAGAAAAGGTAATGGAACAAAAAGTGGAAGGAAGCAGGTGTCTGAGGATAGCAGCTGACACCAAGAGGGAGGGGAGAGAAAAACTAGGAACGGAGAAATTTTTAATTTTTCTTAATAAACTGTAAATATTCCAGCTTGTGGCAAAATGACAATTTTAAGGTGATAAGGAGCTGATGCTGGCCTGCATCCCTACAGTGTGGGCAGCTGAGGAAGGGGGAGATTTTGCCCTGTTCAAGAGCTCCCCACCTGCAGGGCTACCTCCAGCTCTGGGGTCCAACTTTAGGAGGATATGGAGTTGCTGGAGCAAGTCCAGAGGAGGCCATGGAAATGCTCCAAGGAATAGAACACCTCTGTTATGGAGACAGGCTGGGAGAGCTGGGGGTGTTCAGGCTGGACAAGAGAAGGCTCTGGGGAGACCTTAGAGCTCCTGCCAGTGCCTAAAGGGGCTCCAAGAGAGCTGGAGAGGGACTTTGGACAAAGGACTGGAGTGACAGGACAAAGGGGAATGGCTTCCCACTGCCAGAGGGCAGGGTTAGATGGGATACTGGGAAGAAATTCTTGGCTATGAGGGGGACAAGACCCCCCCACAGGTTGCCCAGAGAAGCTGTGGCTACCATGCCTGGAAATGTTCAAGGCCAGGTTGGACAGGGCTTGGAGCAATTTGGTCTCATGGAATATGTCCCTGTTCATAGCAGGGGGGTGGAATGAGAGGTCTTTAAGGTCCCTTCCAACCCAAACCATTCTATGATTCTATGGTAGGTCAGAACACTGCAGTACTACATGAAATGAAATTGGAATTTTAGGGTTTTTAGGTTTGTCTGAAATATTGTACCCAGTCTGGTGGAAAAACATGTCACTATTAATGGGTTACACAAATGTTTTCTTCTCCCTTGATTTAGGTCAGCATTTAAATCAACTCTGCTTACTACTCTACAGCTTAAAAACCTGCCTCTGGGAAATTTTACCTTCTTACTTCAGACACATTTCCCTACATTTTCCACCAGTGAAATGAAACTTGGTGGCCACTTGTTCCTGCTCTCACCTTCAGGGAACTGAAGAGGCAGACAAATTGTCTGTCTTTTGGTGCCTGTTTGGGTTGGATTTTCTGCCTCTCTAAGCCACTCCCAAAAATCAGGTGCTGATGGAACAACAAGCTTCTTTTTCTCAAGTTTTCCACTGTGGATATCTGGGTTACTACCAATAATTGTGTACAGATAAGGTCTTTGGCTAACTGGACACCAACAGGGAACTACAGCAAAACCTCCTGCAGGCAACCAACCTCTGGCACTCAACCTTTGGACTGGTCTCCTCTCTAACAATTGTGCAATCATGGTAATTATATACAATAACAGTTAATTACTTAATCATGTGTAACAAGGATACTTGAGCCCCTGAGTGAGGCACACACTCAGTGCAATTATTCATAGGCATGTAATCTCCATCCCTTTGTTGTAAATATTCGATTAGTTACTATTAGTTACTCTTGTCAGAGTAACTCCTCACAGGAGAGCTTATCTGTTCTGCCTGTCAGCTGGTTGGATAGCTCAGGGCATCTTCCCCCTCACATGAAGTTTGGTGAGATAACTCAAGCCGGGCATCTGTCTGGTAGTGAGTTATCTCTGGCACCATTTGGGGTGGCATTCCCAGCTGACAATAAACATCTTGCCCCCAGAGTAAGATTGAAGGAAGATAACCTCTAATTTCTGACCGAATGACACTTCACTTTACCAGCTGCAAAAGCTACACAAAACTTTCACAAAGCAGAAATCTTCTGCACGTTTCCTGGAAATGTGTGGGGCCTTTCCCTGAAGTCAGGACTACTCTTCCAAGAGGCTGAGTGAAAGGACTCTATGTGTGATTGACTCTTCATCAATTGGTGTAAATTACATTGACCCCTAATCTATACTGTTTCTTGGCTAGTTGTGATATCGGTGTGTTTATGTTGTGCACTGTTTTATGTAAATCTCCTAGTAGTTCTTTGTTTTAACCTGTGTAGTAAGTAACTCTCTTTAAGGCCTTTTGCCTGTTTATCTCCTGTCTATTCAATCAAGAACTCATTTTAAAATAGACCTGACTGGCAATTGCTGAGAACTTGCAAGCCAGAGTTTTTTAGGTGCAGGTTGTCTGAGTGAAGCTGCTGCCAAAAATCTGAACCTAAGGCAGGGCTGGTCTAAAGGCTCTCGCTCTATAACAGGTTGTAGAAATGCAGTCGTAATAAATATTCCTCTGTATTTTGTCCGTTTAACAAGGAGGTTCTTTCCAACTTTCCTGCTACCAAAGAGAACTCCCCACAATGCAAGAAGGAGGAGAACAAGGATTAGGACAAGGAGGGGGAGGTGGAGGTGGAGGAGGTGGCGTATCATGGACTTGCATTTTCACTTTGAAATACGTGAATGACTTCTCCAACTCCAAGGCAATTTTCCTATGAAGTAGACCCAGCAAGCCAAACCTTCTGGATTTGGAGGGCTATGGAGCTGCCATGCTCTGTGGAGCTCTCCCCACCTCCAGTGAAATATCTGCTTTGCACAACTAATTTGTGAAGGAAGAGCAGCCTCTTGCTTTAAGTTACCACTTTAGGAAAGTAAACCTAATCTCAGCTCTAAGTGTTAGAACACTTCAGCCTAAATCTAGAAATATTTACTGGAGTGTGCTGAGCCACTGCCTTGCTGGAATTGCAGTCTGGGGACTCCATGCCATCTGTACAGGAGAGGCTGTAGAACTGGATTGTACCTCCCATCATGGTGCCCCATGCATCCTATAGGAACCATAAAGGTTGGGAAAGACCTCCAAGATCATCAAGTCTAATCCTATGGATTGGACTCATAAGGAACCTCACCCAGGAAATATGAACATACAGAACAACCATGAGTTGATGTGAGGAGTGGGTTTGTAGAGAATTCTCAGAGTCAGATTGAAAATCCATGTAGTTCTGCTCATCTGTATACTAACATTGAGATGAAACATGCAGACGTGGGAAAACCATGGGATAGAGATGTCATTGAACAGGAATTGAAGTTTGAGCTTCAACTTTGGGAACAGATCTGTCATGGGCCAAAAGCAGAAACAGCAGAAATACAAAACACAAAGAAGAGTTTGTAGTTTGAACAAAAGCCTTTTAAGCTAAAACATAGGTGCCTTAACAAACAAAACATGCACTCAGCATTTGGTGAAGTTAGTGAAAATCTTCTAATGTAGCAATATAATTGTATGTAGAAAATTAGTACAAGGTTATAGAGCATTGTGAGAATGAATTGTGAAAGTCACATTGTAATAAGACCCACGTGGGATAATGCAAATGGTAATTGGTTCTTAAAGATGCTAACAAACTGCTTGTCAAATGCTAATTGGCTGAAAAGTTTATTTAAGGAAGTGTAACTTTTGCAACTTCGGCTTCTAGTGCTATGGCGTGGATTTAACACTTTGTTGTCTCACCCTTCCACCATGAGACTGATAAAATAAAGACTTTTGCATCGCCTCCTAGTTGCCCCATCTCTATGATTTAGTAGTCCTGACAAGTTGACTACATTTTTCCTACACATTTCCAATTGTGAACAACCTCACAATTCTTCAGTAAAACATTTTTTAGAAAATAAGCTGAGAAGAAGTACTAATTTGCCAGCAAGTTGTGATGTCTTGTCCAGCATTTGATAAGGACTCTAGGACACCTCCCCTAAGAAGACAAGCTGAGAAAGTTGGTGCTGTTCAGACTGGAAAACAGAAGGTTGCCTGGATACCTCAGAACATCTTCCAGTATCTGAAGGGGTCCTCAAAGCAGACAGAGAGGAATTCTGCATCAGGAAATGTAGTGACAGGACAAGGGTTCATACTGAAAGAAGGAAAATTTAGGTTACATATCAGGAAGAAGTTCCTCCCTGTGAGGGTGGCAAGACCCTGGCACAGGTTGCCCAGGGAAGCTGTGGCTGTCCCTTCCCTGGAAGTGTTCAAGGCCAGGTTGGATGGGGCTTGGAGCAAGCCAGTCTAGTGGAATATGTCCCTCCCCACGGCAGGGCACTGGAACTGGATGATCTATAAGGTTCTGTCCAACCCAAATAATTCAATTATTTGCCATAAGTGATACCCAAATTGGTGATCTGTTGAATATTAGCAGCCTCAGAAGAAGGTTTGAAATATTCTTGGCTACAGCACAGTGACAAGGGGATCTGCCAGATGTTGCACAAGGTATGCCTCACCTGGAAATATGCAAACACATGTTCCTGACAGTGTTTAAGAATTTATAGTGCATTAAGTCTTCCAAAGATCTTTGAACAGAGTTGTAGCTTCTATTAACTAGGATTCTGGCATCTCTGAATCTCTGAAATCCAATGTGATACTTCCACAAGCTATGGATATGAATCTGTCTCTATTGTGCACATGAAATAGAGAGACCTTTAAAACCAGTGCTGCTTCCCATCTATGAATAAAGGGAGAACTGGACCCATTTTTTTCTGTAACTTTACTATACATAAATCAAGGCACAGACATGCTAACTGCATCACACAATAACTTCAAAGTTCTTGAGAGACAACAGAAGTTGTCATTCAGCTCTCATCATCAGCTTTATTTTATTCCAGCCAGACAATACACATTTCATGCAGACTATACATTTGCTCCAGCTGCTGCTCAGAAGAAAGTTCCTGACTTCATGTGGGTTGGTCCTGCACTAAGGTACTTGGTTCTTGGTCTGTAGCACCAGTGTTTTTTTCAGGGGTCCTGGAAGCAGAGAAAGAACATCATTGCAAAGCTATCAGAGCAATCAGCTGGCCCACGACAACAAAATTCCACCCCCGAGCTGGACTTTGCCCCATGAGCAATGGCTCTGCAGAGTGCTCCCCAAGCAACCACACAGTTGGTATGTCCTCAGGCTGGCTGGTGAGTGGTCCTGGTCCCTGCAAGGAACTGGTCCAAAATCCGTGGATGTCCACAAAACCTTTGAGGGCTTGGGCTGAACTTTTTGACCAGCTCTTGGTTTAACTATGACCAGGATCATGTCCACCATCAGCTACAAAAAGTGCTTGCCAATTGATCATAACCTGCACTGAACAAGCTGTAAAACTGTCTCACAAAAAAGCAGTTTGTTTCCCTCATGATGGGTGGTAAGAGCCCTGTCACAGTGGAGCTGAGCTCTTGTGCTGCTCAGGAAGCACCTGGAACCTGTTAAAACAATTGTCAGGAAAGTAAGCCCAGCTAACATATCCTAACCCCAACCTGAGAGCACCCCTTTCCTCTCTGATACCCCCAGGAGACACCAGGAGATTGATGGTGGCACCAAGGTACTGGATGCCTGGTAGGGTCACCTTTGTACCTGGATAGTCTTGGATGGCAGCGTGAAAGAACAAAGGCAGCCTGGAGTGAGGGTAGATGCTGCCTGTAGAAGCTCTGGACACGTGTTGGAAGGAAGGAAGGAAGGAAGGCAGGCTGGGTCTTGAGGAAGCACAGAGGGAGGGGTGGGAAAGGAAAGACCTGCAGGGAGCAAGGGTATCAGTCTTCATTAGGAAAGAGGAGGAGGGTCTCTGGGGATGAGAAGAGACATGGATGGATGGGAACAGGTCTGTGAGGGTGCAGAAAGGCAGAAAGCTGTTGATGATGCACAAGAAACCTGCTAATATTTAAAATGGGCAGCTTTACATTGTGGGTGCATCAAGGGACTGTGGAGATCCCCATTTATCCCCCAGTCTTGCATCATTTTTGTGCAGGGAATGGTTCCAGGTCAGAGGGGGGGAAGGAAGGGTTGACACCATGGAGTGGCTGGTTACCGTTTTCTTGGTCTGTGAAATCAGCCCAACCCAGACACAAGAAAAACCATTTCTGTGTGAGAGGCTCATGGGGCAGGACCATGTGGAGAGCCCTGGTAGGGCAGTTCTCTCTCAAATACTCACCCTTACCCTGCCCTTTTTGCTTACCATGAAGAGACATTTGCTGCCAGAGGCTGTTTGGCAGAGGTTGGTAGGAAATCTGCTGAGTTCTTTCAGCCCAGTAGCTCCATTAGGAATGAGGTGAGCCCAGCACCATAAATCAAAGGATAGGGGGAAAATGCAGAGCAGCTTCTCTTTGGGAAGATATCCCACTGTCAGGGTAGACCAGGTCCAAACTGCTGATGCACAGGCATCTGCTAGGACAGGACTCATTGCCTGGTCTCTGGAGAAGGCTGGAGATGCCTGCACATCCTTGACAGTGGAAATGGTGCCCAAGGGCACCTGCACTTGCAGTTTGAAGGGCATCGGCAACTACTCCAGATACCAAGCACATCTTCACACCTCATTTAGAGAGGGAGGGTGCAGGAACTATGGGGCATGACCTCAGGTTGTCCTGTGCCAGTGTGAACATGATGATCCAAGTTCAACTGGATCCAGGTGGGTCAACACCAGAGCCATCCCACCTCTTCCTTGGTATCCAACCTTGCTCTTGCTGCTACCCTGCATTTCAGAAGAGAGCGCTGAAAGCAAAAAAATAATCTCTCCCTGAAGCAAGATGAACTGTTTTTAACCCACCAGCATTTTCCTGAGCCCTTTCTAGAATCACTAGGGGAATTCCTCCATCTGAGCAGCATTGGAGTGGTCCCTCCCTGGTGAGACAATCAAAAAGCTGGTGCCTGCAGTGTATGTTCTTCCTTTTAATCTACTGGCTCTTTTCCCATGACTGTATGCATCCTTCAGCCATGGATTTCAGGCCTGAGGAGGAGAAAGAGACTGTGTCCCATCTCATCCCCTGGCTTCCTCTTTGTTTGCATGAATACAGACAACTGTGTGATTGTCCATCCAAACCTGTTTTAAACTGGAAGGAGTGTGAGAGGTAGGTAATTACATTATTTTCCCCAGGAGCTGGTATTCAGAAACAACAGAGCATGCAGAGCAGAGAACAGCCCTGGCTGCTCTCTTCAGGGCTGCACAGCGAGGTCTAGCCCTAGGTACCAGCCTTGGGAAGAGTGAGCTTGCAGTGTGCAAACTGGAGAGTTGCAAGGAAAGCCTGATCCTGAAACATAACAAGCCCCAACACACATGCAGTAACATTTATAAATGATCTTTGTTTAAGCCAAGTGAAGAAAGAGTTTGGAGATCTTTGCCCTCTGGGGGCTGCTGATGGCAAATTGTCGGGTTAATTATGTGAGAAGGTGAGAAACGTAGAAGAGATGAATTGGAGGTGACAGATTTCTTCTCCTGTTATGTCTGAGAGAGGTGCAGAAAGAGTATGAAATTCAGCAGGGGTTCATTTCCCAGAGGCAGCACAAGGTGTCTGGAAATAACCAGGGGTGTTCATGGGCCACCATGAGCACAGATAGTGCCATCTCCTCTTTTTGGTCCTGGTATAACCACATAGATTTTGTGACTTGGGGTCTAAACTTGGCTCTGACACCTCCAGCTATAGTGTCCTGTTCCTCAGAGATGTGGAGGACCAGGTCACATCTCATCCCTGTTCCTCTACGAATTCACATCTTGATGTTTTGGTGGCCTCATATCAAACTGAGCTGATGACTTGCACTCCCTTCTGCAAAATTACTGTAATTCAAAGCAGCTCAGCTATTTGGGAGCTGTTATGAGTCTGTTTAGACACACAGAAAATTGAAAGTTGCCTTTAAGAGAACTAGAAGCAGCAGGAATCCTCTACCAGTGGCTCAGAAACAGCAAATAGCCTCAGGCACAGAACTTTGGTGCTGAAGGAACATTTTTAAGAAAAAAACATGAGAACTCTGTCTTTTTTTTTCCCAGAGAATTCAGGTGAGGAGATAGCTTTTGTCTGTGGACGAACCACCTTTTGGTTAGTGCCCTTATCCAGGAGGGCATTGGCAGGTTCATGTTCTTCAGAAGATAGAAACTCATTGATTTCTGGGCAAGTGCAATTCACAGTTAGATTATGAGTAGGTTATTCTGTCTTCTGAGTGCTGTGTTGCCCTTTGTGCACTGAAGTTTGTTGTCTTCACAAAACAGCAACAAAAATACAAACCTTTTTTGACCTGAAAAATGGTCTTAACATGGCACTTTGTAATTGGTCTCAATTGCATTCTTTGGAAAAGGCACATCAAGCAATAGAGGTAACACTGTAAATTGTATTAGGAAAATGCAGAATTTCAGCCTTGCTCTATACCTCAGCAAGCAGAGGGGTTGCTGTCCTTGCAAAGGTGTGAGACCTGGAAATGTGCACCAGTTTGGGGCCAGCAAGATCTGAAGAAGAAAGTGCCTGGTTGTGAAATCTGCCCCGATGTAGGTAGGGGATGAGCAACAAGAAACTCAGCCCTTTGGAGTTCAAACCGAAGCAGCAGATAGGCAAGCTCTTACAGAGCTCTGCTAGCAGAAATCTAGATGTTAGAAGACTTCAGCATACCTCCAAGTCAGATGAGGACCTCAGCAGCATGGAGGAATCATGTCCTAAATACTACTCAGCCCCTGAAACAGCAGCTGAGATTTTTTTTCAGTGCTTTTTAATGGTGGAATCTACAGCTTGGAGGAGGAAGGAGCAGCACTGTTGACATGAGGCAGGTGGAAGTAAGTCATGGTGGCACATAGGAAAGGATGCAGGATATCACCTACATCAAGGGATTGATCCTCTTTCCCAGTGCCTCTTTCCAGCACCTACACTGAAATTCCTGCAGCCTGAAGATGTCAGGCACAACCCAGCTGAAAGTCTTGCTTGTCCTAGATGGCATTTCCAAGCTCCTCACTGAGGAGTTGAGCTCCCCACACATTTCATCTCTTCTGTCTGCTCTTGCAGACAGGACAGGAACAGGCCCTGAAGGAAGCCTAGGGGACTGAGCACTGCTTGATCCCTCTCCCATCCATGTCCACAAAACCGCTTCAGTTTTGCCTCTCATTAGGTCCTCAGACCTAACTCCTGCAGATGGCCCATGAAACCAGACTGGTGACCACGCTCTGAGCTCACTCAGCATGACCAGGAGTCTCCTTTGCTTTCTGGCAGGCTGGTGTCACACCACAGGCACTGAGGGTCACTGTAAGGGTAGAGGAAACAAGCTGCTCATGCAACTTTCCATGTTTGTAAGGAGCACCTGGGAAGGAACAACATCTCCAGGTGCACCAACAGTTCCAGCCAGCACTGACCAAACCAGCACTTTGAGGCAGTACATTAGGACAAGGAGGCAGCAAGGAGCCATCTGAGACTGAGTCACAACTCAGTCCTTGATGTACTCACAGGCAGAAGGCACCATGGACAGGTCTAGTCTCCACCTGGGAAGAAGGAAGCAGATGTCCAGGGTACCTTCTGAGCCACAAGAAGCCTCCTGAGCATCCATCTCTGAAACATGCTAAGCCAAGCTTTTGCTGCTTCCCCTGAGAGATATATCTGCTTGGATTTCCACTGACACATCTCTGCCCACTGCTTCCTGTTACAGGGGAATGTTTTTCCTTCACCATCAGCTGCTTCTGCTCTGGGCTACAAGATTTCTCCTTCATTCTCCTCGGCTGCTGCATTTGTTGAGACACCTGGCAACACAGGACATCTCTGCAGGAAGCTGGAGAAAGGCCAATCTCTTTATCAGATGCACCAGAATGGCAAGGGACAGAAGATCCTGCAGCTCTGAATGTGCCAGGCTCCTACACTGGCAACAAAGCTTGTCCCTGTGGCTGTAAAAAAAAAAGGAAACAAAGGTACCAGAGGACAAAAGCATGAGCAGTGTCATCCTAAAAGACAGACAGATCTGTGGAAGCAAGACTGACTGCTTGACTGGCCACCAGGACAGACACAAGGCACTTGTAGACACATCTAGTGAAGTCACACCAAGAAAGGAGAGAGAGAGAAGGGGCAGTTGGTAGGTGAGGTATCATTTATTCAAGCAGTGAGTGATATCACACTGTACAGGCAAAGAAAAAGGCTTACAGTCTGAGAGAGACAGGACAGGAGACAGTAACTGACAGAGGATGGGAAGGAGAAGGTCCTTGGTGGAGCTGGATATTTGGGGCGATGTGGAGGGAAAAGGTGTTGGAGGGGAAGAGGTGGGAGAAAGCAAAGGGTTGGAGAAGCAGCTGTGGGACAGACACAGAGAAGCTGGCAGAGAGGATGGAGGGACAATTATTCTGAAGGCAAGAAGGAATGGTGGTGTGGCAGGCAAATGGGGTCAGATGGAAAGGTGAGGTCATTGCAGACTGCAAGGGAAGGAGCCAACAGGGAGAGATCTCTGATCAGCCATGAGCCTTGGGGAGAGGGGAAAGAGCAGGGGCAAGGGGGGCAAAGACATTCAGTGTCCTGCAGGTCCAAAGCACTATCTGTTTCATTAAATTCAGGGTACACTGAGGAGTTGTGTCCCTGCTGATAAATCACAGGATCACAGAATTATTTGGGTGGGAAGGATCTTCAAGATCCTCTTGTTCCAACACCCCTGCCATGGATAGGGACACCTTCTACTAGACCAGGTTGCTCCAGCTCCAGTACAACCTTGCCTTGAACACTTCCAGGGATGGGGCAGCCACAGCTTCTCTGGGCAAATCTCTTGGGTCCAAACAAGCTGAACTTGTATTTAGTTGGGTACTAAATCCTGAACCAGGCCAAGGAGTAGGTCAGTCCAATGGCCAGGATTTCCCTGCCTTGACCATCTGGTACTGGAGCCATCAAGTGCTCATGAATGTTGTTAACTGATGGGAACAGACCCCTCTGCCAGGTATCATGTGGTGAGATTCCCTCCACTGGGTGACATACAGGGTGCTCCTCACTCTTTGCTGTGACCCAGTTCTACAGACCTCTTTCAGAGCTAGAGAGGACACATCAACCTCTCCAAGAAGATATGGGAACATCCAGCTTTGTTTGGGGGTTTGGTGCTGTTGCATGCCACAGGCTAGGTTGGGGTGGGCAGGGGACAGCAGGGAGGGTTCAGAAATGCTTTCCCCTTCGCATCTCTCACACCACTGAACACATTGAAAGCACAATTATCACTTCTCAGGGCTCTCACATATCACTACCACCCATTATTTTTCTGGTCGCTGGTCCTTGTCGTTGGCTTCCACAGAGTAGGCTGCCTGAAGGGCAAGCTGGTGTTTTAGAAAGCATAAAGATGCCTTCATCCACTAGTAGGATTTTCTTTTATTCTTGCCTCACATGTCCTCCTCATGACAGTCAGGATTAGGGAGTTGTTCCCGAGGCACCCTGCAACAGAAATTAAAGAGTGTTTACAAGCAATTCAGAGTTCATGACAGACCACCAGTCCTGGAGTAGTCAGAGCTGTGCTACCCCTTATCACACACCCCTGAGCTTGGAAGTAGACCCAGTGGCATTAGTGGAATTGCTCCCAACCCAGAAAGCTCAGGTGAATAAGGGCAAATGGAAGTGAGGTGCCAATTCCCCAACTGAATCAAACTTACCATGACACTGCTGGAACAAGGCAGAGCAGAAGCCCATGTCTGAACATCATAGTATTTTCCAAATGTGGAAAAAATACTGTTCTTAGAGCTGAGCACATCCGTATAGTCATGTTTATACTAGAGAATTTCTCCTTTGTGTATGGCTCCCCTTCTTGATCCGATGTCGCTGTTGAGGATGGTTGTGATTCCTTGGTTGTTGGGAGGTACAAGCTATGTCAGAAGCATCTTCTTAAGAAGTCCCTTTCTCTCCTGCACTGGCACATCTCTGAATAAATCCAAAATCAAAAGAATATCATGGCACAAGAAGATGCATTTGTATAAGGGCTGATATGTCAGCTGATGAAACATCCTTTTACCAGTCAGGGATGTAAAAATGATAACTGAGGTTTTCGAAGGCAGCTCAGTACTGTGCCCAAGCTGGAGTGAAAGGATGGAGAGTGTCAAGGAAAAAGTTCTTCATCCACCCATGCACAAGGATCCTAGACGAGTGGACACAATGGATTTAAAAGCAGCTCAGTAAAATTGGAAGCAGGGAGGCAACTCCTCATGAGACTGCTCATGGCAGTCAAAGTGTCACCTCTGCAAAGCCACTCTTGGATCATAGAATTATTTAGGTTGGAAAACACCTCTAAGACACTTTGTTATTAAGTATTTGAGAAGCAGACTCAACTTTCAAAATTCAATTTATTGTCTCCCCTCCTAGTTCACTTCAGCCAGACACCAACACTGACAAATAAGGCTATTTCTCCTCCAGCCAGTGCCTCCACACTAAATGCTCTTGTAAGACAAAATACTTCATTTTCAGTGAAGCCCTCCAGCAAAGCCCTTGGAAAGAGGTGGGCAGTGCCAGTCACTGGTGACCTGGTGGAGATTAAGGAGTCAGCCAGCACCAGTGGATTCAGATAGTGATGGTGAAAGATCAGGGAGTCCAGGCCTTTCATCAGCCCAATAGGTCCTAGTGTTCCCTGGAAATGCATCCTGCCCCTTTCTGCCTTTGGGCTTGGCAAGGCTGAGTGAGTTCAGAGATCAACAGGGCAGCGAAGGCATGTTTTCCAGCATTCACTTTGGGCAGCTGCAGGGAGCAGATGGATTACCTGTCCAGACTGCAGCATGGAAAAGACCCTGTGTGTGTCACGGGAGAAGCACTTTGTTGCGTATCACGGATTGTCACAGATAAGCCCCAATAATAACCAAACTCTTAGAAATGAGCATTTTCTATGCTACCAGCTGTAGAGAGTGAAATGATAAATCCTGCAAGCTACAGCCCAGCTGAAACACTCCCAAGATCATATAGGTAGGTGTGAGGGATGAATGGATGAAACTGGTGGGGAAGGGAGAGGGAAGGCAGGGCGATACAGCGAATGTCAGAAAGCAGCACTGTTCCTAGCACGTGGTCACAAATCGAATAAATTTGGAAAGGGATTTGTAAACCAGGCAGGGATGAGAAATAGCACCCTTAGCAACAGCAGGGCAGAAAATGTTTGGTGGTCCATGGATGTCAACAGAGAGGAGGAAGAGGTGGTGGAGAGGTTTCAAAATCATGGAATCATGGAATGGTTTGGATTGGAAGGGAACTTAAAGACCATCTAGTTCCAAACACCCTACCATGGGAAGAGACACCTTCCACTAGACCAGGTTGCTCAAAAATACAGTAATTTTCTTCAGGTTGGTGGGGATATCCATTAGAGGTGAAAACATGATTAAAAAGTGGAATTGCAGGCTAATTAAAAGAAAAAAGAGATTAAGCTAAGGTTAGGGTTCACAATTTAAAATAAAATTGTGCCCTCAGTCCTGCTTTCTTCTCAAGCATCATTTTCTCCAGCCAGCCAATGCTTTCATTAATATAAAATCACTGCCTTACTCTTCTACAGACTCTGCCAAGCACTTGCTCAACAGTGGCTGGGTTTGCAATGCACTGAAAGTGCTCAACCGAAGAACTTGCCACCTCCTTTCAAAGAGACTTATAGCTCTTTCAACCCTCTAATTGGCCTTTCAGGTGTTTTTCACAGAACAATATAAAGGTTTGGGCTGCAAGGGACGTTAAAGCTAAATTAGTTCCAATCCCCTGCCATGGGCAGGGACACCCTCCAGTAGACCAGGTTTTTCAGGTTTGGTTTAGGCAGAAAACAAAAGCTGTTGGCAGTTGAAAAAAAGTGTAATTAGCATTGGTAAATACACATCATCTACCCTCCCTCCAGCTCTTGATGGAATTTGGTCTCTGCTCCCTGAGCCAGGCCAAGGCGGACATGAGCAAGGCACTGCACGGACCCTCTACTCCAAGATATTTTATACAGAAAATAAAAGAAAACTTGTGCCATCCACATGACTTCACTGTCCATCCTGGCATTTGCAAACACTTATAGCTCATGCCAGACTAGTCTGAGGCTAGCAGCCACCTAAGGGAGTTAGACTGTGCCAGCCCAGCTGTCCCTACTGCAGGCACGAAACTGGCAACTCTAAGCAACACAAGCCTCATTTCGGAGTTGGATGGGTGTTTCTTTCATGTAACTGAGCTCCTGATCGAGAAAACAAGATCAAGAAGGTGGTATTTGTCTTCAGCATTTATTTATCATTGGAAAAAAAACCCTTTGAGCAAGCAAAGATCACAAGCACGTCACAATCAATTGGCTGTACATTAATACGTGTCTGTGTGTGTGTGTGTCTGTGTGTGTGTGGGTGTGTTTGTGTGAGACTTTCATCAGAATATCAACAGTGAAAAAGCACCACAAGGAGGTGTGCTTAACATGGTTACAAGAGACAACGTGTGATATGCAACCAAACCCAGGCCACAAAATATTAATTAGACACTTCCTATCTGCCTCCAAGAGGCAAGAGTGTGTGGAATGCATGGGCGCCAGGTCTTGGCACCAGCTGTGCTGCAAATGAAGAAGCAGGTGATCAGTGTGCAAAGCAGTCAGAAAACAGGAGCTCAGTCAGCAATTAGCACCATTTTGCAGAAAGGAGTAACAGTACAATACAGTGAAAATGCAAAAGCGAGCAATAGCACAGGAACTCTCACAGGGTTAAAAGCTAAACATTTCTTTTTTTTTCTTTGTACAAGGAAAGTAAAACATATTACAGATCAGCAGTGGAACAGAATCAGCACTGTGGTAGCTGGAAACACAGAACAGCAGAGCACTGTTTCCCAGTGGGATTGACAAGCTCAGAGCCCATAGTGAATTTGCAATGGCAGAGATTTGGTCTCCTTTCTGATAAACCTGAGTGGGTTGGATGGGCATAGAGTCAGTGGAAGGTAGAGCAATGCAGGCTTGTCTCTGCTGCAGTTCCTGGTATTCAATGCAGTGCCAGCCTGTGAGCTTGGGTATGTGTGTGTGCTTGGATGAATGCTGCAGATGTGGTGCACATGGAACACAGGCCAGGATTTCTATCCCTATTTTGTTGCCTTACCAGTCTCCCAGGCTCCTTCTGCAAAGAAAACCTTTCAAGGACCATTCATCACACCCAAAGACAGGTGTCAAAAGTAGGCAGCTCAATGGTCCTTGGAAAGTTCCTTCACTGGAGGTGGAACTAAAACCACTGGCTAACACTTCATACCTAGCTTTGCAGTGAGCTCATGGAATGGGTTAAACATCTTCTAGTTCCAAGCCCCTTGGCACCAAAAAACTTCATGTATTATGGAAACATAAAGCTATATTCTGACTGCTCTCTGTGTATGTTTCAAACACTGTGATGGATGCTCTTCATTAAGAAGGAACCTTTCCAAGTTGGATGATCAGTGGTTCATCCATAGCCATGGAGATGCTTGGATTAGGTGGTCTGAGCATCTTAGTGATGTTCCTGGGGCAAAATTTAGTTCACCTTGAAGTCAAGGGCTAAATTCCCATGGAATTCCAGGTGAAATGATAGCACGTGTGGTATATCTTTAAATGTGAAACTTAGGGCTGAAAAATAACAGGGAGAATTGTTTTGCATTGGTCTGTCCTTATGTAAGATTGGTGTGCTGAGCTATTTGAACTGTCTAATGCCTTCCTGATGTGTTCTGCCTGCTGTGACATACCATCTTCACAGCTGATGCTACATCCTGTAGGAAAGGATGTTACTGAGGAGTGTGAAGATGCATGAAGCATCTTAAAAGCCAAGGAATCACACCACATCTTGGGAGCTCATCTTCTCTGGCCAGTTGTCCCTTATGTGACAGGTAGGAAGAGCTGCAAGCAGCACGCCTCTCCGCCAGCCCAACACAAGCCTTTTGCCAAGCTGCTCTGGAGACAGAGCTGAGCAGCGCTGCAGGGGCTTCTGAGCACTCAGAAAAGCAATGTTCAATATGGACAGGTCAGTGTCTCCATGAAGCATGCACGTAAAAAAAACCAAAAAAAAACCAAAGCCAAACAAAAAACCAACACAAGAACAACAAAAAAAACCCCACTACATTCACAAAGATTTCCACAGTTTTACTTCCTGGAGGATTTTCCCTGGTTTCCTCCTAAACAGCGGAGGTTTAAATATATATATATATATACATACATATATATATATTTCTATATATGAAGATATATTTTCCACATACACAACCTGACTAGCTCATAGCACACAGTTCTAACACAGCTAAGCTTGGAATTACACCACTGAATTCAGAACACTACACTTACTGATACTCAAAGGCTTAGGCTATTAGCGCGAGGCAAACAGGACACACCACATGATACACTGAACTTGGCATTTATTCATTACTAAGGCCAGCAAATGTCACTATCTGTATATCACAGAGCTTTCCTCCTCATTGGAAACTTTCACTCAACCTTGTAGCCCATCACTCATTTATGTTTCCAAAAAACCCAATTCTAATGGGATGAAATCCCACACCCGGGAGTCCTCACCCTCCCAACCCATCCATTTTTCTTCTCGATAGTTTTACATGTCTAAAATACCCCTAGGAGCAAGACTTTGCTTATTTCACCACCTCTACAGCAACACACCACCTCCCTACTCTACTTCCCATCTCTGTCTTCATGCTTCCCAATTGTCCACTGGAAGTTTCAAGCTGGACTTCATATTAGGAGAGAAAATTCGGAGCTGCAAAAAGAAGTAACAAGAACCCTGCATCTTAACTTGCAGCCACTCTGCAATGGGAGAGTTTAACAGCTCAGTCTGGTGGGATAAAGATTAATCCTTTTGTATATAGGACCCAATCCAGAAGTTAGGCACATAAATTTGGACTGGGGCCACAACTCTCCCACTGATCCAGTGACCAGATTCTGTGCAATGCCAGTCTGTTGGGCCAGTTCATACTTGCTGACAAATGGTCCTGCTGTGTTTAGGCTTCCAAACTGGCCATGGGGATTTCCTAGAGTAAGAGCACAGTAAATACAATTGAAACCCTGAGATCTTGTCTGGAGGGACTCTAGGGATCCCAGCAACTTTTTTATGGCCCGCTTGAGATGCTCATGAGCCAACATGAACATAAACAGCTGAAAGAATAAACACAACAGGGGCTGACAGCTCTAGCCAACCTTGGTGACACATTTCTTTCTACCCCTTGGAAGGTCATGCCTGCAAACCAAACCACTTTCTGAAACCTAGCTCTGCCTATTGGCATTCCCAGAAGTGAAGAAAGCAGACCAAGATTCAAAACAAAACAGGAATAATTAACAAGATCCACAATTTAGGAGAAACAATAGGGAAGAACAACTTGCTAATAACCTAGTCTAACCTGCCATGTGCTTGGAAAGTCTTCACTGCTCACTGCACCTTCCCTCACTAATTTTTTTTTAAATCAAGGACTTCAAGTGGTGTTGATGAGTGAAGTTGCCTTGATGCAGCTATACTCCCAGCTACCCTTGGGGAGGATTTGGCCCTTTACCTCCATGAGATCTCCCTTCCTGTTGCTTCTTGGAGCAGAATTCCCATCAGTGTCACCAGGGGAAATTGTTCTTGCCCACACCGCTGATTTTGGTGGATTTACAGCATATCCATGGCACCATGAATGAACTCCTCTCTGCCTCCAAACCCCTTTACTGTTGACACCTGTGGGAGGTGTCACAACAATGGCCAACCCAAAAGGCCCTAATGGGATGAGAGCACAGCCCTTCCATGGCTCAACGGGCACTTCCATGCTGTCAAAGCACTGAAGGATCAAGCCCAAGGAAAGGGACAAGCTATTGGGTGTAATCACTGTTGATTCATCACCTTCCTCTCTTAGGACCCTGCCTATGCATTCTCACATCCCTCACTCTGTGCAGAGACATGTTGTGCAGGCAAAGCAGAATAACCTGACCTCAGAAACAAGGATTTCCTAATCCTCCTTGGAAATAAAACAGAAAAGCTTCTAATACAACCAGAACAAAAAGCAGATTAGAAGCCTCTAATTAATTTTGTGGCCTTTATTTAATCAAAGGGGCAAAAAAAAAAAAAAGGGAGGGAGGAAGGAAGGAAGGAAGGAAGGAAGGAAGGAAGAAAAGGAAAAAAATGAGAAAGAAAGTGCAGTGACATTTACTCTTTTGCCTCAGCCAGTTTATTGTTCATCTCTTTACTTTTCTCTTTATCCTCTGGCTTTGCAGTGTTGGAGGTCTCGGCGCTCTTTTTCTTGGCAGCCCGGCCAGATGCAATCTGCTTGTCTTTGGCCTTTTTCAGGGGTTTATGGCTTGTTGTGGTCTTTTTTGGTTTGGAAGGCTTTATGCTAGGCTTTTCCACCTGCATGGAGGGCGACAGGCAAAACGACAACACAGAGATGGAGAAAGAGAGAGAGAGAGGAGAGACACAAGGACAAGTGGAAAACAGGATTTAGATCTGAAACAGCACAGATGTTACTTATCTGCTCATCTCTGCCCTGCCACAAAGGCAAGGGACCAGCTGAGCTTATGCTGAGTTGCAAATGGTCAGCTCCTTTCAGGATGTCCTGAAGTCACAGTGCCCCTGAAGCCAGCAGAGCCCATTGTATCCAGACCAGGACAGAGCAGGGTGAATAGGAGAGGGAATAGTATCAGTTATTTTATCAACTTCTGCATCTTTCTCTGACTTCAGGAGGGTTTTGCAAACCCACAGAGGATTGTCTCTCTCTAGACTGAAAGCAGAGAAATGATGCTCAGGACCAAGAGGCTGCTATAAGTCTCCATCCTTCTTGCAGGAGAGGACTTCTCTGTTTGCTTGTCCTTAACAGATTCCCAAAATGGAGGAAAATTACTTTGGGATAACTGAAGTGCAGAACACTAATTGGCACATGAGAAAATTCCACAACAATGTCTTGTTTCTACACCCCCAAAATAGGAAGGACAGTTAAAAATTAAGGGAGAACAGAAGCCTTTATCTCCTACATGCTTGACCTGCAATCCCTCTCAGTCCTCACAGATCTAAGCACTCATCAGCTTAGAAAACAGCTTATGGTCCTCCATTTAAAACTTCAAACACTGACTCTTTTTATATGCAGGTCCTCTGCTGGTCCTAGAAAACAAGGCTGGGAGACATTTCAGCTCAGGCCCTTCTCAACACGTGTTCTTGATCTGATCAAAGCCAGAAGTGCCTACTGTCAAAATCTGTGAAGTGCTCTGAATTAACAGCAGATGTCTGGCTCCTGGCATAAAATGTAGTGTGGGCCTCCTAAAGTTTTGGAGGGAAGAAGAAAAAGCTGCCTGGATAATCCCACAGGAAAAGACAACAGAAAAACCTCTTCATCTCAGCCCTACCCTCACTTCTTTACAATCTGATGTAGGGCACTGTTGTCTCTGAAGTGCCTCAAGTTGACCTAGAGCCCATAGAATTATAGAGCAGTTTGGGTTGGAAGAGTCCTTAAAGAACATCTTATTCCCTACCCCCTGCATGGGCTGGGACACCTTCTACTAGGCCTGGTTGCTCCAAGCTCCCTCAAACCTGGACACTTACAGGCATGGGACTGCCACAGGGCCTCACCACCCTCCACACAGGTAAGAACTTCTTCCCAACATCCCTTCTATCCCTGCCCTCTGGCAGTGTGAAGCCATTCTCCCTTGTCCTGTCCCTCCAAGTTCTTGTCCTAAGTCCCTCTCCAGCTCTCCTAGAGCTCTGTTAGGCACTGACAAGGGGCTCTGAAATCTCCCCAGAGCCTTCTCTTCTCCAGGCTAAAAATCCTCAGCTCTCCCAGCCTGTCTCTGTAACAGAGGTGTTCCATCTCTTGGAGCATCTCCATGGCCTCTTCTGGACTCAGTCCAACAGATCCATGTCCTTCCCCTGCTGAGGACCCCAGAGCTGGAGGCAGCACTGCAGGTGGGGTCTCACAGAGCAGAGGGGCAGAAGGAAAGAGCGGGGCAGAATCCCCTCCCTGACCTCCCTGTCTGCGCTGTGGGATCAACCCAGGACCCTGCTGGCTTTCTGGGATGGCAGTGCACATCGCCAGGACACGCTCAGTTTTTTATTCACCACCCATCTCCAAGGTGGATCCCGAGATGCACCTGCTGGTTGGAATGAGGATGCCACATCAGGGGAGTGACAGCAAGCAGTGTCCAGCCCAGCCTTACTGCGTTGGACACGTCCCACCAGAAGCAGTGACAGCCCCAGGTCGCTCCTGCCGTGTTTCTCACCTTTGGGGGTTCCTTGTAGGGTTCGCTGTAGAGAGTGCGTATCCTTCTGCGTTCCAGGTATTTGTTATCAGCTGGAGAAGGCTTACTGGTTTCCCCCTTGAACTGAGCGCTGTAACTGGTTTCATGGGTCATTTTCTCCTCTGGTGGCTTGTACTGGGGCTTGGCCTTTATCGCTTTCACGGGCTTGACATCTATCCAGGGTCTGAACTCGTTTCTGAAGATTGAAAAGGAAAAGGGTTCAGGAATTAAACCAACAGGAGAGCAATGACAGCATGGGAATGGAGTCCTGCATTGCTCAACCAAGTCTATGTGGAAAGGATTTTGCCTCCATCCAATCAGGTTTACATAGAAACGGTCTCCCAATAATTCATTTTTTACCTCATCCAAAACCTACTGACACATCAGAAGAAATTGAAATGAAATGTGGTCTGTTGAAATCAGTCAGTTCTGGACACCCCTCAGCCATGCCTGCAGGTAGAGATTTGTATGATTCCACCTATATTGCACCAATTAGACAAAATAGTTTTGTTAATTCCATACCAACAGATAAATAATTAGGACTAACAGATAACTAACACAAAACCAGCTAAGATGTAAACTCAAGCAGAGCAGGGAATGCACAGTTTATCAGGTATATTATGAGCCATGGCTTCCCTTTATTAACAGATAGTGGATTCCTGAACTTTAGGGGAAAAATAACACCATTGTTCATTTCTTTTGGACAGAGCTGCAACTTCTTTCTTTGGTAGAAGAAGCCCCAAACACTTGAAAAGAAAAAAGCCCCGAACAGTTGAAAGTGTGGATCAGTGTCTTCTGGACACATTCTGCTTCCCATCCGCAGCCGCCTTCTCTTCCTTTTTGTAGTTCTTCCCAATACAACACCTAAAACCTTCCAGGTTTGAAGCAAACCATTTCAATTTCTCTCTAAAACTCACCATTCACCTGAGAATGGGGAAGGAGAAACCCTAAATGGGTTGCTAACTTAGGGGGTTGTGCTCAGACATAGACCAAGGCAGCGTTTAAATCCTTAAAGCTCCAATGCAATCCTACCAGCGCTGATACGAGCCCTCTGCAAAGGGGTAAACTTTCCTTGGAAATCACAGAATTCCAGAATGGTTTGAGTTGGCTAGGACCTTAAAACTCATCTTATTCCGACCCGTTTCCATGGGCAGACACACCTTCCACTAGACCAGGTTGCTCCAAGCTCTTGTCTCAATTTCAGGACTTCCAAGGCATTAACCCTCTTAAGTTACAGACCCTGCCCCTCCTACCTGTTCCACTTTTGGGTTGTATTACTCATTTTCAGCCTGGATTACTAGGTGTCCTGGTTTAAAAGACAGGTGTCTGCCAAGGAAGTCAGGACCCTTCCTGGAATGGAAAATACGACCTCCTCCTTACTATTGTAACTTTGAAACTAAAGGACTTCCATGCAAAAATAAGGGAAAAGGAGTAACAGTTCTTTACTAAAATATAACATTTAACATAGTTATAATATATATAATTATACACACACACACATATATTTATCTATGAAAATATAAAACAAGGTAGTCAAGCATCAAGGATAACAGCAACAACAAAACAGAGAAGAATACCCAATAACAGCCTTTTTCTGCCCATCAAGCAATTTCCCCTTTGGTGCAGTTCCGGTCACAACCAGCAGTGGGCACCGATGGCTCCTGTTGAGACAGAGAGGCTGCAGAGACTACCCCCGGGCTGCGNCCGCCGCGAGGTGCTCCCTCCGGAGAGAGAGGAGATGGGGGCCCGGTTTTCCCCTCAGGCGCCCAGGCAGATGGTGAGGGTCTTTCTCCCAGCAATGGCGGGTGCCGAAAAGTCCCAGTCCAATGGTCGCTCCTGCGAGCGATGGCGCACTCAAAGGCAAGGAGAAATGGCAAGGAAGGCTCAGCTGTAGCAGCGAGTGCCCCTGGGCTGGACAAGCCCAGCACCAAAACCCACAACTGTCCGCCCTGCAAGCCGGGCAAAGACTGACCCTCCCCCAGCCACCAAACTGCCAACCACCACACCGCTTCTCCCCCTCCCCCAGAACCATTCCCTGGCTACATCTTTTGTCTTTCAAATCCAAGTCCATTCACCATCTCTATGACAACAAATGGAGGAGAATTCCCTAAAGAAAAGAAAGGAAAACCTAACCCCCAACACTAGGGAAATGAACTCCGTGTAAGGGGGCTGCCAGTCAATCTCTTCCCGTAATACTTTTGAACATCTTAATCAGCTTCAACCAAATCTGACAAACAGGAATGGAGATATTCAGTTGCACTTCCATGAAGATAAGCAGCTGGACTGAGTCCAGAGGATCAGGAAAGCTTAAGTATGGACGTGTGCATGTCATCAGAGGATGCTCAGGCAAGGATGCTTAGGCTACAAAAGGTCATCTGTTGTCCTGGCTGAGGACAGAAAACCATCAGTTGTTCCAGCCCAGCCACCTTGCCTTGCCTGCCCTGTCGTCTCTTGCTGCAAGGAAGGCGAAGTCCTTCAGCGAGTTGTAGCCCCGTGACCCAGAGAACACCAGCAGGAGCTCTAGTTGTCGGGGAGGCAGAGCAGGGGGGTGGGGAAAAGACTGACATCACCTTTCCCTTTGTCCTTAGAACCACACGCTCGACTGCAGAGCGCCGTCTTGACGGATGTGTGCGTGTGTGTGCCACCGGCATTTTCGTGTCTCTTTTTGGTCTGGGGGGAGTCCATGAGATTTAGCAATTTTGTATCTATTTGCTATTTTTGCCTGTTGCGGTTCTGCTTGTTAGTAAACTGTTATTTTTTCAGTTACCTAATCATATATGTTCCTTATTGGTGGAAACGGATTATTAGAACCTGTAAAGGTCGACAACTAATTCCAGAGCGTTCTCCTTTAAACTGTCTCAAACCAAGACAGAATGACAAACTCAAAGTTCATCCTAAACTCCTCAGAAGGTAAGAGGTTTCTTCCTCACAGCGGTGAAACTGGAGAACAGATGGAAAAAAAACCCTATTGCTTCTCAGGCGCCGGTGCTCCTCCTCGCAGCAGGCGAAGCTGGGGGATTTCTGTGTCCCCTCGTTCACTGGTTTGGCCTTCCTCGGGGTTTGGACCAGCCGGGGCCACCCCACAGGCTCCCCGGGCAGGAGAGAAGGGAAGGAAGGTAGGGAGGCCAGGGGAAGGAAAGAGGAAAAAAGCAAAACCTTTTTCAAAGTCATTATTTACCATCCCATTTTTTTCCCTCTTATTCTGTTTAGGACAACACCAAAGACTATGAAGCAAAACATCAAAGTGCTTCACAAGGAGCATTTCAGAACATCAGATTTCTCTTAAGGGCTTTTTAAAACAAAACAGCAACAACAACAAAAAGATACATTTGAGCCAAACTAAGTAGAAAATATGTCCGGGATTATCAAATTATTTTGCTTTTCTGGAATACAGTGTCACTTGCTCTTAAGTGTTCTCCAGCTCTTAAAACAGGAAAAGAGATGTTTGGTGAAATGAAGTAGTGGGAAACCCGAAATCCATAGTAATGGCTGGTTGAACTCAATGCCATAGGAGGACACTGAACTTCAGTATATAATGTGATTTAGTTAAGTCATGGCTGTTTAGATGGATATAGTGAGTATTCAGAGTTGTCTTCAGCATTTAACTGGTCCAGAAAAACAACGGGCCTAAGCAGGAGTTATTCCATGATGTAGGAATCTCCTCCAACCCCCCTCTGGTTGTCTGGTTCTGGCTGTGATTGGCTGAAGATACTGGACTACATGGGTTCCAGGCAAATTCTGTTCAGCTAGGATTGCTCAGATGAGGAGCAGGCTTGTGTTTTGATCCTAAAACTGTCCTCTTACTTAATGTGAACAGAAAGAAATACATTTGGACTCAGCATAAATAGGTGCTTCCTCCTGCAAGCACAACTGATTTTAAAGACAAGCCTGATGAATGGTTACTGCTCTGCAAGAGCCAAAACCTGCCTCCTAACCCATTTCCAGTAGCAAAGGAATGCTGCCCCGTGCTGAGGTCCCTCATGCAAAAGTAAACAGCACAATGTGCTCTTGCCTCCCAGAGAAATAAACCTAAAATTCTGGGCCAGACTGATTTCTTGCTTTGCCTGACATTTTACTGCACCACAACATATTGCACCACAAGATACTAGAGCTGTTGGAATGAGTCCAGAGGAGGCAACAGAGATGCTGTGAGGGCTGGAATCCCTCTGCCCTGGAGACAGGCTGGAGAGCTGAGGGTTTTCACCTGGAGAAGGCTCTGAGAGACCTTAGAGACCCTGCCAGTAACTAAAGAGGCTCCAAGTGAGCTAGAGAGGGACTTTAGACAAGGGACTGGAGTGACAAGAGGGAGTGGCTCCCCACTGACAGAGGGCAGGGTTATATGGGATATTAGGCAGAAATTCTTCCCTGTGAGGGTGGTGAGGACCTGGCACAGGGTATCCATGCCCCATCCCTGGAAGCATTCATGGCCAGGTTGGATTGGACTTGGAATAAACTGGTCTAGTTGAAGGTGTCCCAGCCCATGGCAGGGGGCTGGAACAAGATGATCTTTAATGTCCCTTCCAACCCAAACCAGTCTGTGCTTCTGTGATTTGGCCAGTTAATTCCATTTTCCACCCCAGCCTCCTTTAGTTAAAAGGTCAATTCCAACCAAGTCCTGTTTTCAATGGTCTTGTCAACATACAAATTCACCACTTCAAGTGTAAGAACACCCTTGTCACTGCCTGCTGCATCCAGTGCCCCATCTCCAACTCCTACATGGAGGCTTAATGACAGCTTTATCCTCTAATGCCTGTGCTATTATCTTGTACACAATAATTTACTGTAAAGCTTCAGTGAGACTGTGAATGGTACAAAGAGGCTCCTGGTGGCCAGGATTATTTTTCCCCCAAACATAAATAATCAGCCTCTAAAACATACACATATGCACACACACACACATATATACATGTACAGAGAGCAAGTCAGTTTGGATAAGCCAATTGTGTACAAAGACTAAAACAATGTGAAATATATTAATTAATTAATTTGAAACTTGGACAATGGAGTGAATGTGTGAGCAGGATAGGGAGGGTACCAGTATCTCTCAGCATCCCTGGTTAGGGCCCATCAAGCACAGCACTGGCACAAAAGAGGAGAAAAGTGCTGAGCCTTCAAGAAGGTGGCTTTATCACTGGCTGAAGGAGGTTATGAGCAAGACAATCAATGTACTGGAAAGAATGAAACCAAGTCATTTGGCAGAGCAGAACCATGTTCCCATCAATTTATAAAAGCTGTTTGAGTCAGCAGCTCCCAAATCATGGATATTGCATTGCCTGAGGACCATGGAATGTGGGCTTTCAAGGAGGAAGAATTACTGTGCAGGCTGTCATGACTAAAACCTCTCAAAGCCAGGACTGAAGGTGATGGTGAACACTGCAGAGGGCCAAAGAACTGAGTGAGATACGTAGTTGTGGTTGAGTATTTCTAAGAGTAACACCCCAGCCAGTGTGGAGAGGTGCATGTATGATGTGAAAGCGTGAGATAAATCCTCATGCTCAGACTAAGTGGCACGTCTGGGCAGCTTTGTCACACAAATGGACTTTGCAGACTTCAGGGTAAACACTGGCACCCCCAGGATTGTTTCCTTCTTTCCACTGCTGCCTTCACCTTAGACCTGCTCTCCAGCCTCCAGCCTTCACCAGTTCCCTGTGCTCCCCAGACACAGGGAGAGAGTAGTCTGAGCCTGATAAAGGATATCAATCAGCATCTGCAACAGCCCAGGAGCCCAAAGCCATCCCTATCTCCTGCCAGCTAAACACCTGCCAAAGGGAACAGCATGGACTCTGGGGAGCATAACACTGGGAGATCCCACACCAGAAATCCCAGAAACCAGGAAAAGGTGTATCTGGGGTCTGGAGAGAGGTTAAACCAAACAATATTGACACCTCCCGGTATGAATCACAACCCTGTGGAAATCTGCCAGTTTATACCACTCTGAATTTCCCTGTGTGTTATAAGCTTATGGGTCCTGCTAAGGAAGGGACACATGTTGGCCATTCAATATAGTAGTTTTAATGTTGTCTCCATACAGGCTCAAGCCTGTACAGATGATGAACTCAATGCTGGTGTCACCAAGGAAGGCAGCCCATGCAGCCTGCTGGAAAAGCTCCCAGGGTGATCACAGCCTGAGCTTGCTTGCAGAAGTAATCCATCTGTAAATGTCATGTTCACCCCTGTAAAATGGCTCAGGACCAGGTCAAAGTTCGGCCACATCCCATTTAATTGCCTGTACATCTATTCTCCAGTGGGTTGGTCTAGGAGCAGCAACTCAGCCCCCTTGTCCTCCAAAAGGACAGATGATTGTAAAATCTGCCACACAGTTAAGCAAACACAGCATGGATGCTTTGACACAGCAGCATCTTTATCAACAGATTGCTGTAGGATTGGGAAAAGTGTTGCCACTGGCAGATCTGGATAGGCTGCAAGAACGAGAACAGTGTGAGAAGAGCCCTTAGCAGGACTTCTGCCCCTGCCACTGCAAAGCTTGTCAGTTGTTTGTTAGCTGGTGCAGTAACTCAGGGCATCTTGCTCTGAGTTAAGCACCATATAAGCCTTGGTGAAAGACAGTTTTGCCTTGTAGTGAGTTATTTTGGTGCCACAGGATTGATGCTTTCAGCTGACAGCAAACATCTTGCTGAGGAAGCAGATATGGAAAGACAAGCTGGAATTTCTGACTGACAGACACTTCACTTTACAAACTATAAAAGCTACATCATATTTTCACAAAGCAGAAATCTTCTGCACATTTCTCGGAATGTGTGGCCTTCTCCCCGAAGTCAGGATGCTGACTTTCTTGGTTACTGTCCAGGGGGTTGAGTGATATGACTTTGTGTAGTCCATCATCAGTTGATGGTAAATTACATTGACTCCTAATTTATACTGTTTCTTTGCTAGCTATAAAGTAGGTGCACTGTGTTATGTAATCTAGCAGTAGTGCTTTGTTTTAACCTGTGTAGTAAGTAACTCTGTTTAAGGCCTTTCATCTGTTAATCTCCTGTCTATTCAATAAATAACTCATTTTATAATAGACCTGATTGGCCATTCTTAAGAACTTGCAAGCCAGAGCAATTTAGCTGTGGGTCACCTGAGTAAAAATCTGAACCTAAGGCAGGGCTTGTCTAATGCTCTCACTTGATCCATAACAGAGCCAAAGTGCTCTTTTGAGAGTTTGCTGGGCCAAAGAGCACCCCACTCTGACTCTCTGTTCAAGACAATGCACACAACTGCACAGAAATATGAACATGCTCATATATTATATTATTAAGTAGGCTCATATATTAGGGTCCCAGAGATAAAAACCCTTGTGAAGAAACCTTCATGTTAGGAAAAGTGGAAGAAATTGCAAAGACAACATAGAATTGGAAATGATCCTCTCCAAGTGCAAAGATCTTTTAGTGTAATTCATGGTGAATGCAATGAAGTAATTCAAATATCCAATGGGATGCAGAGAAACTTGCAGCTGCCTGCCTCTGCTCATCCCCATGCAAAAAGGGCATAATGAATCACTGAATCTTTAAGACTGGAAAAGCCCTCTGTCAGCATTGAGTCCAATCAGTCCCCCAGCACTGCGAAACCCACCATTAACCCATGCTTCCAAGTGCCATATTTATCTCTCCCCATTAAATCTCTCTGTTAAATCCCTCCAGAATGGGGACTCTACCACTGCCCTAGGCAGCCCATGCTAAGGCTGAACAACCCTCATCTGACAGCCTTGTGAGCCTTTGGTTCTAGTGGGATTCTTGGGAGAGAGATGTTTCCAGCACCTTATTTAGAGTGTCTGAAGACACAAATTGCAGATGAACTAAAAATGCACTATGTCAGTTCATCAGAAAACTTCAGCACATGTATAGTGGCCCTTAGCTGCTCCAGAAATGTAAATATGGACAATAAACAACTTCCTGAATCAGAGTTTCATATTGCAAAAGCTACATGTGAATCCATGATGTGACTTGTAAGAGGAGAATCTGGTGCAGCAAGATGTGCTAATGAACACCTAGGAAAATGAGGCTTTTTAGGTCTAATGAAGCCATTGCATTTCACAAACTCATAGTGTCGTCAGTCCTTGACGGAGATCCAGCAGCAGGATGGGGAGAGAAGCCACAGGCATCACCTTTCATCAAAGACAGGACAGATGGTTGTTTAAAGAATTGAAGAGCTACTGCCCAAGGAGATGAAGGACAAGTGCATCTCACTGACTGGCACTGCTGACAACACCTCTGGCCCAGTATTCATAGAATACTAGAATGACTGAAGGGGCCTTAAAGCTCATGTCACTCCAATTGCCCTGCCGTGGGCCGGGACACCTTCCACTATACCAGGCTGCTCCAAGTCCCACACAGCCTGGCCTGGAACACTTTCAGGGATGGGATAGCCACAGCTTCCCTGGGAAACCTGTGCCAGTCTCCATTCACACTGCTTGGGGGGGAGATCATTAAGTCTAATTACTCTCATAGTGCTGGGCAGGGTCTGCTGCAGAAACCCTCCTTCCCAGACTTTATGGGAAGCTCTGCTGTGAAGCTGCTTGAGCCCATCACCAGCTGCTGTTTCCTAAATCATGCCCCTTCTCCAATAGGTGATACTGCAGTCCACTGCATGGGAACTGCAAGGTTTGCCCTTGAGGCAAAAGATAGAGATGGGTGGTGCTTGGGACCACAAGTTAAGATTTTGTCTGAATTTCTTCAATTATCACACAAATCACAGATACAGAGGGATGGATCTCCCTGGAGAAAGGTCAGGACATCACTGTTGACAAGAAGTAGCTCTTTTGTCACAGCAATATAATTTGACTTGCTGTATTTTGCTGCTCCCTGCACGGAATCATTACTTCCCCTCTTCCTTAGTGTTGCTCTTAGATTTCATTTCTAGTCTGCATGATAGTGTTAATTGCTCACATGGAAGTAGAAATAGATTAACCAGTAAAGTGGGTAAAGGAGGAAGATGGTGAAAATTAAATAGCGGCTATATTGTTTTGCCATTCCATTGATGTTTTGGGCAATATTATTTGCTTCTCCCTGCAGTAGCTACTATACAATTGTATCTCAATATCCTATAAATGCTGATTGGGCAGGTGTCCTAAAATTTAACTGTTCACATGAAAAATGAAGAAATTAGGTAGTCACATGTCTTGGAGTGATTTATGATGACAGTCTATTCCATGATCCTCTGCTTTATGACCAAAATTGGTTGCTGTATCTCTAAGGCTGGGGACTGGGTGTGTGCGGGGCAGGGGAGGGGAGAGCTTTGGGCTCTTTGGCCAGCTTTTTCAAAGCCTTACTAGCGAGGTGTTCCATGACCCTGTGCGGTTTGCTTTTTGCTTTTGTTGACCCAGGTGAGAATCTTTTTCCTTCCCTGGCCTTGGAGAAGCTGCAGCAGCAGCAATTTTTCAGCTTCCTTTGAGGTGAACTGAACAGCTGCTGGTCCGAGACCAGAGAAGCGTGACCGGCAGCAGCAGGAGACAGGTTGCTCTCTTCCAGCCCCCAGATTTCGGGAAACTGAGGTGGGGAGAGAAAGCACCCCAAGAGGCTCCAGCTCAGCTATGTCGTCTGCCGTGGAGAGGAGGTTGATGCCAGAGAGTCACCAAATTTTCATCTGCTGCTCAAACTGCTGTGTTAAGCTCCTGTTTGTTTGGATTTTTTCCGAGAGAGAAGCCGGCACAATTTTGTACTGCATGTTGTGAGCAGGTACATTCCCTGGCATTTTGGGTTTTTGTTCCAGTGTGTGTGTGGGTAAGGTCTGACAATTTAATATTTAGCAGTTATTTACTTTTTTCCCCCTTGCCTTGTGGGCATTCTGTTTGTTAATAAACTGTTGGGTTTGGGTTCATTTCACTTTCATCCATTAATACTCATTTCCTATTGGTGGAAAGGGCTTGTTGGAACCCTTTTAGAGGAGACGACTCATTAGGGGAATGTCCTCTCCTAAATTTATCTCAAAACTGAGATATCACAATCTGAGTTTCACTTAATATATGAAAGCAATTCCAGTGTGGACTTTCATAGAAGAACTAGTCACCTGGTTTCAAATAGTTCACATTTCCAAGGTGGTAACAAGGCAAATGCTAGGAAAAGGGAGGTTATGAATAGAGATCCCCATGAAATTAATGGAGGAGACAATGAGGAACAAGGACCTTAACCACCAAGTAAAGAAGCAGTAAACCAAGTCCCATGGCAAAGTTAATACCCAGAATATCATAGAATTGCAGAATGGTTTGGGTTGGAAGGGACATTAAAGCCCATCTTGTTCCAGGCCCCTGCCAGGGGCAGAGACACCTTCAACTAGACCAGGTTGCTCCAAGTCCCATTCAACTTGGCCTTGAACAACTTCCAGGCACGGAGCAACCACGGCTTCTCTGGGCAACCTGTGCCAGGGCCTCACCACCCTCACAGGGAGGAATTTCTTCCCAATATCCCACCTAACCCTGCTTTCTGTCAGTGTAAAGCAGTTCCCTCTCGTCCTGTCACTCCTTGCCCAAAGTCCCTCTCTGTTTGTCTTGAGCCCTTTTACGCACTAGAAGAGGTTCTAAGGTCTCCCCAGAGCCTTGACCCCGTGGTAATTAAGATTTTCCCTGCACTGGGCTGAAGGCAGTGACACATGGCTGAAAGTCCAATGCAAAGGGAGTTTTGAATACTGTCTACTTCTTCTGTCCATACAGCTCATGGCAGGTAAATTTATCATCTAACTCTGCAGTTGCCTGGCATTATCCCTGCCCCCACCTTCAGTGACCCTGCAGAGCTGAGGGAGATACAGATATGAGGTCACAGCTCTAACTGCTCTCATGGCAATGGATGCCTACAATATAGGATAGACAAGCCTGAGCTCAGCTCAGAGGCCAAGCAGCCAGGATAAAGGATAACCTCTTGTTTCTGCTCAATCGCTGACCTTGGCATTGTTGTAACAGCCAGGTACTATGTAAGTGATCTTACATTTTAACATTTCAGAGCCTCCAAGCCAAAAGCACCTCCTGTGAAAGCAAAGCACACACATCTTTAAGGTCCAAAGACACCCAGTTTTATCCTATTTTAGTGTATAAAGACAAATACAGACATATAATCCAAACTTCTTGTATTTATATATGCTTTGGGTACATAATATCTTATTCTTGGAAATGGAAAGAGAATTCGAATTCACGATGCTTTATCCATCCTCAAGGCATATCTTCTAGTGGCACTCCCGGTGTGAAGAGGTTTAAAATCATAGAATCATGGAATAGTTTGGGTTGGAAGGAAAAGATCATATAGTCCACCTTTCCTGAAATGAGCAGGGACATTTTCAACTAGATCAGCTTGCCCAGATCAGGTCATGGTTTGTGGGGATAAATTTAAAAAAAAAAAAGTTTTTTAAAAAGCGTAATACTAATACAATACATACATTTTTATATATACTATATAAATATTTACATATAATGCATAAAATGCATAGTAATAAAAATATTGTTGCAGATATTTTTTGCAAGAACTACTCAGGCAGAAAACCCTTGAATCCATGCACTGGTGTACCAGGTCCAACATGACGAATATTCCACAGCAAACATTTCTGCAGCTCGATGAGCTGCATTTCCCCATCTCCAACCATGTCCCAAGTGTGTAACACAAGTCAGGGATAATGAGACGTGCTACACACAACATAGGTAGTGTGGCAACAACACAGCCTTGAATAATGCAATACAGATGTGGATGAATGCAGATTAACCTACATTTGGTCCAATCGCCCGCCTCTGCCATGCTTATATGTGTGTGTGCATTTGAGGTTGTCCTATTTCTTTACAAAATTTTGTATATATAATGAGTCTAAAGTATTTTTTTACATTCAAAAGTGACAAGCCAGTCACTGGCTTTGACTGAATTTCGTTTGTCAGTTGATGCCTTCCTGTGCAATGTCCTCATTGAATGTTTCTGTAGTTGAAATTAAGAGGCTGTAATTCTTTTTAACTGGAAAAACCATAGCAGATCTGGGTGTGAACTAAGTAGATGAAAAAAGAGAGCTGAGGCTTGAGCAAAGATCTTAAGATAAAGGATTACTGAGCTAAGAGAAAGGCTGAGTTGGATTTCCCCTCCCATCTTTACCCTTAAATACTGTGCTACTGCAAAGGCTGTAAAATCCAGTTATAAAATTGGTTTGTGCTGTAGACATTAAGTTGCAGAGTTTGCATAACATATGTGGAATTACTGGAGAGGAAATGTGGATTATTCCATTGAAAATGCCCTGGGTGCTGTGAGGAAAGTTGTTCTAAAAAGCACCATGAAAGTCTAGGACAAGGCAGAAGGGGTTTAAACTGAAAGAAGGGTGATTTATATTAGATATTAGGAAGAAATTCCTCCCTGTGAGGGTGCTAAGGCTGTGCCACAGGTTGCCTAGAGCAGCTGTTGCTGCCCCTGGATCCCTGAAGTGTCCAAGGCCAAGCTGGATGGGGCTTGGAGCAACCTGGTCTAGTGGAAGGTGTCCCTGTCCATGGCAGGGGGTAGAACTGGGTGGTCTTTTAAGGTCCCTTCCAACCCAGACCCTTCTGTGATTGTATGACTGAAGTGGGATGAGCAGACAGTTTCCAGGGGCAGTGTGGGAGAATTGGGAGGTGGGAAAGCTTCTTTGGGAAGAGACAAAGCTTAGGATGCCCATGCATCTTTTTAGGAAACCATATAACATACCAGCACAAGTCACTGGGACTGTGTTGGTGTAATGGAGAGAAGAATAAGGGCCATTAAAGTTTATTACTTTTAACAGTGTAATACTCAATTCGTTCCACTTCCAGTTAACATATCTTTCTTTAGAGGGAGACACAAAGTTAGATGAATTGCAGGAAATGAAAAAATGCTCTGCATTTTTCCATCCCAAGCTTGGGAAACTGCCAGGATCACTTAAACATCAATAATGTAATGGGGAGGACTCACTGACTCCAGCTCTGTAACAACTTGATTGTACCATGGTACCAAATCTCTGAATACTGGGACCAACTAAGCTGTCTTGGGGGGAGTATGGGGAAGAGACAGCAGAAGGCACTGGAACAGATGGCTCTATTGTGAAATCTCTTCCTAATTACTTAAAAACAAGGACTGATATGAATGAACGAGGTGGTCTCTGCAGGTACCACGCTGTCCACACCAAAGCGGTCACAGTGAAATGAAAAGGGGTAAGGATGACTGTAGGAAAGCTTTATGTGGAAAATGGTGAGAAAGGATGTTGTGGAAGAAGTTTGTTTTATAATTAATTTGTTACTTTCAAGGGCTCCTCCAGTGTTTCCATGGAGTGTAAAGCTCTGAAAGCAAAACTCAGACCAAATGGGTTCTGTCTTTATATCTAAGGTGCTCATGTCCAGAGGGCCCCACTGTGCTCCATCAAAAGCTTCATGCTGAGCACACCAAAAATATCAGGGAGACACACCATTCACACACGCACGAGAATGTGCTATGTGCACAGCTGCCTGTGCCAGCAAAGGTGCTCTAGGAATGTGTGCAGCAATCAAAGCCTGGAAAGCTGCACAGGCTGGGTGAAAACTGCAGAAACACTCAGGAGACTCAGAGCCTATTCCCATTTCGGGGAGCATCTTGCATTGTCAAGATCTGAGAAGCTGATGGGATGTTACCACCCAGGGATCTGATGTCCTGGGGTCTTTTGGCACCCCCAAGCCCAGCCTGAAACATCTGGAGGAGCTTGCAAATGGGCCACTTTCTTTGAGACAGTGCTGCACTGATGCAGATGTGGGCAGAGACACTAGTCTAGAGGATGGTGCCATGGTAATGTGCCTGTAAATAGCCTTAAAAATATATCTGGATTCATGGAAACACACTTCCCAAGAAAGGTACCGTTAACAGAACTGAATAAAAATGTTTCTCCACTGCACAGTCTCTGCATGCATCATCCATGCCAGAACTACCTGCCAAACCCAGCTGCCAGCACACAAAAGTGTGCACAGCAATCTCCTCCTTAAAGGAAAAAAAGCTCCCAGGCAGTAAATTTAGGAACTGAAAAATAGAAGCACCACTTTTATAAGCCTTCTGTGAAGAACTAGAAGGAGGATTTGTTGTTACAATGCACTTCTGTGCGCAAAGCAAATGTTTACAGCCTCTTCAAGCCATTTGTATCCTGCTGGTTAAACAATTTGTCTCATTTGAAAATTAGGCGATCTGCAAATACTTCTTCCTTGGAGTCGTTCCAAGCTTAATCAAGAAATAAAACATGCTAGGGACAAACATATTAAGCAGGTACTTAATTGAGAGAAGAGATGATGGAAAAAGGCAGAGTTCTTGTCTCCCAGGCAGAGCACGCAAGCTTTAAACACAGACTGATACTTATTGCAACTGACAGAGCAGAAAGGCTCAGAAGAAGCACTCCTTCCCTCCCCATAAATAATTCACCTCCCATAGCAGTTCATAAAATGTTTATATTAAGTAATAATTCAATTTTGCATTGCAAAAAAACCCAAACTAACATGCTAGCCAGGATAAAAATCAACCCAAATGAGTATGGGGGAAATGATTGCTTGGAAGCTGTCACGTTGGATTTCCTCTGCTAAAGCAGTTCAGTGGGGCAAGTTCATTCTTGGCTGTACTCTGCTCTGTTTGGTCAAATCCTGATCCTGCCCTGAAAAGGGTGTTTTCCATTGATCTCTGCAACAGCTACATGAAGCCTGCTCTTGAGTCATAGAATCACAGAATCATAGAATCATAGAATCATTTATATTGGAAAAGACTTCTATGATCATCAAGTCCAACCATTAACCCAGCAGTGCCAAGCTCACCATTAACCCATGACCCCAAGTGCTACATCCACATGCTTTCTGAACACCGTGAAGTGTTTTCCAGTCAGGCAGGGCAGGTTCATTAAGTTCTGCTTGCAAGCAGTGATGCCTTTGATTTCAAGTCAACATCAATCTGAGGGGGTGGTGAGCCCATTAACAGGTTAGTTGGTCTTGGTTGCAAAGATACGCAAGGTCCAACATGAGATAAGACTCCAACAGTTGGACCCCAACATGGGATAGAGGACCCAGAGCATGGCAGGGAGGAGAGAGGGCAGTGGGACAATGATTGATGATCAGCAGAAGCCATCAAAATAATAGAAATCAAATGTCACCACACATACATCCAGGCAGCTTTTATTAAAACTAATTGCTTGATCCAACCCTGTGCCCTGGGGAGCATAAAGAAAAACTAGCAGCACCAAGGTCACTGCAGACAAAAAAATCAATGCAGAGAATGAGTGATGATGACTTTTTTTCTCCTAGATTCACAGAGGAGGACTGTGGAGATATCCTTCTGGCATCTCCAGAGATGCACAATATCCCTCAGACTTTCTCCACCTATGCACTTAATACATTTTTAACTTTTGACATTCAAGTTTTGCGCCTCTTGGCTGTGACAACAGCAGGTTTGAGCATCCTAACCCACTGTTACATTTCACAGATGCAAAGATAATAATCCATTTCTCTCTTCCAAAACCATTCCATACTTTCCATCTTTGTGCAATGACCATGTCTGCTGCACTCCTGGCCTCTCTAATGGGTGTCCCAGAACCTTCTCTGGTCCGTGACTGCTGAAGTACAAAACCAAAAACTGAATAAAAAAAAAATCTACCTGGGTCTTGACTAATGTGGAAAGATGCCACATCCTCTCCATGTATCTCAGTATTACTTGCCTTGAAGTATTTTTTGAGTGCCTTTGTTGTTAATTTATTGTTTTTATTTGTTTTTTTTTTAAATGAAGTAACAATTACTGACATGTGATTTGTGATTCCCAGCAGAATTGTTCCTCCACCAGCGGTTCCCATCTGTACTGGCACTGCTGCTGATCCCTACCTCTTTGTCATTCCCTGCCCTCACCTCTCCTAAACTGCCACTTCTTTGTTTCAAGCTATTTCTTCAGTATGTCAAGATCTCTTTGAGTTCCAATTCATGCAAAATGATTCAGCCGAACGTAAGTGAAGGGCTCAGCAGGAGATTACATGGATGAAATATGGCTCTGGATAGGTTCTCAGGTGGGAGGGTCCTAAAGCCACATTCTGCCCTTATAAATCCTGTAATAAGGTATCAGTTAGAATTACAGGAGGAACATAGTGCTGCAAATGTAAATTGCCTGTGGGATATTTAAGGCATCCTACACCTAAAGAGGCTCCAAGAGAGCTGGAGAGGGACTTCGGACAAGTGTCTGGAGGAACAGGACAACGGGGAATGGCTTCCCACTGCCAGAGGGCAGGGTTAGGTGGAATATTGGGAAGAAATTCTCCCTTGCATGGTCCTGGCACAGGTTGCCCAGAGCAGTTGGGGCTGCCCCATCCCTGGAAGTGTTCAGCGTCAGAGTCCTATTGATGGGTTATTCAAGGATGAATCTGAGATAAATAACCCCTAAGTGATATGGAAGACCTACCCAAAACTGAGTTTGTAGTCATCAGCTGAGAAAAACCCAAGGAATGGCATGAGACCTTGAAAGCTGGTGTCCCTCAGGCTGTCCACCAGTGATCCTTGTCAGATCACCCGGACATGGACATCTCTCTACCTGCAGGGTGGGTGTAAATTAATGAAATCCAAGGAAAAAAGAGGAAAAACCTAGTTTTTTATATATTTTGTGAGTAACTATCTTCTCTTTCCACAAGATGTTACACTGAACATTATACAGCAATTTCCTATATTATTTCATAAGTAGAATATCCTTGATCATTTGTTCCTGTGGAACCATGAACACATTTCCAGCACCTGTGCAGCTTCCCAAGGGATATCTCCACACAACATAGAGAGACAGAGTGTGCACATCAATTGAGGTCGCGGTGATTCCCCTCATTTCCCCTTCTGCATAGCACATCCATGCAGTTTCTATATCAAGGGCATAGCCCTGAACCTGGACACTGCCAGACTCTATCACCCAGCAATACTCCTATGGGCTGGAATGTAGTGTCTGCTGAAATCCAGACTGGGGACCAGGTTAAATCGGAATTGTTTGCAAGTGTTTTGAGACCTTAAAATAAAATACAGCCTCTATTTCAGTGCTTACAGCTCCCCTCATTAGAGCAACATGGTATGAAAATGGGGTACAGCACTGCACCACCTTCAAATCTTCACTCTTCCCAGGACATAATTACAAGACAAGCCTCTGTTTCCTCCTATTTTGCATCATGTCCTAAGTCTGACAGGAAAAGATCCCGTTTGACTTCCCACCTAATTTCCGTATCAAACATCACTGTGATATAGTCCAAAGCCTGGTTACTAGGTCCCAGTATTTCCCCTTATCTCACATCTTCTGCACATCTATTTATATCCAAATAACAAGAGCACAAAATATGTTCAAAGTCCCAATCTGCAACACAGTATGCTGGTGTCCACAAACCCAGTGCACTGGAATAGTCAGACCTTGTTGGCCAATTCCCTCCCTGGTTTTAGGAACTTCACTGATAGTCTGCTCTGATGCACTGGTGGGGAAGTGTGGCTCAGGCTGCAAAAGAGTTTGCAAGATATCCAGGGTCTTATTTCAGCTTCCTGCTGATGCTCACAGTGATGGAACTACACAGTCAAATGGATGTGAGAAGGGAGAGGAGCCACCTGTGCAGTGAAATGGCATCCTGAGGACATCTTCAGATTTTCCTTTAAAGTCTCATCCAATAAACTAACCAACAGCTCCACTTCTGCCTAAACCTGGGAATGGAACAAGTCCCTGCCTGTGTTTCCAGCCCATCAGCCTGTGATGCTGATTCCTTTCAGGCAAAGCTGCCTGCACGAGAGCAGATGCAGAGCCTCCTTCAAGGTGAAAGGCAAAGTGAAATTTGGGAGGAAACTCGAAGCTCAGCAATCAGGTCTGAAGAATTTCCATCTCCTGCATCTGGACAACCTCTCCTTTTCCCATTCATCCAGCACAAAGACCCTATTAGCTCTCACAGGGTGTTTATCTGCCCAACCTTGCAGATGCTGTCTTAGAAAACAGACAGAGATTTCTCACTGGAATACTTTGCAAGGTTGCTGGTGCCTGACTAATGGTGCCTGGCTGCTGTTCTTTTTTCCTTGTGTCTTCAAAGGGTTAAAGATGTATGACGCTGTACAGGTGCTTTGCTGCTCAGAAAGGGTTAAAAAATAGAAGGTGATGGTCTTAAAAAAGCTAGTGGCCTTCTGCAGTGAAGCTATATACTAATTAATCAGATTAATTAATCCCAGAATATCTTTGAATGGGAGGGACCTTAAAAAACATCTCGTTCTGACCCCCTTCCAGTAGACCAGGTTGCTCCAAGCCTTGTCCAACTTGACCCTGAACACTTCCAGGAACGGGAAGTGGGGCAGCCACAGCTTCTCTGGGCAACCTGTGCCAGGGCCTCACCACCCTCACAGGGAGGAATTTCTTCCCAATATCTTACCTAAATTTCCTCTACTTCAGTTTGAACACATTCCACCTGGTCTTGTCACTACTGTTCCTGATGAATAGTGCCCTTCTGGCTTCTTGTAGGCCCCTTCAGACACTGCAAGGTGCTGTGAGGTCTCCAGGCTGAATCACAGCTCCACCAAAAAACAAAACAAACAAAACCCACACACACACAAAAAAAAACCCAAACAAAAAACCTCAAACAACTAAAAAATAGTTTAAAATTTAAAAAAAATTAAGTTTGATTTTAAAATTAATTCTTAAAAATGTAAAGTTTTGTTTTTAAATTAACATTTAAAAAACATTTATAACTTTTTTTAAAGAATAACAGCCTCCCCACCTTCTCAGCACCAAAACCTCCTACTTTGTAGTGTTAACAGAACAGCTTCCAGCCAACTCACCAAAGCAGCAGCAGTCTCTCCATATGCACACTGTGTGTGCAAAGTGCTGCAGGGTCCCTCAGCTGGAGGCACTTTTTGATCAAAAAGAAATTACTAATTGAAAGAAAAGTTTGCCATATAATGAGCTATTAGTCAAAATAAAGCAGTTATTAATAGAAAGCAAAATGTGTTTGCAATAGAACACCTGCAACGCTGGATTTGGGGAGGAGGAATGAGTAGGAGGCTAAAGGAGTAACACGGTGAACAGCCCAGTTTGTGTGCACAGTATTTTAATAGTATATAAAAACAGATATACATAGATATTAACATAGTATAAAAAACATTAGTATATAAAATACATTAAGCTATAAAAATAAATAATATATAATTACAGATAGTTAGATATCCTTCCAATGTCATATATATATANCAAAGAACAGTGAGATTGATGCAAGATTGAGTGCAGAAGTACTTAGAAAGCTTGTTTAGCTGGTAGGAGACAGGAAAAGAAAAGGTCGTGCTCTAAATGCAAGAGGAGACAGATTTAAAACAGCTCTTAGTGATTTATTTGAAAAAGAAAAATTTTTACTCTAAATTAGGTGATGTCTCTCCTCTTTATTCACTCTTTGTGTTACAGTGGTGGCTTGAAGCCACCAAGTAAATGTGGGATCTGCCCTACAGCATCAGCTCCTGCATCCCAAAGAAGCTGCTGGTCTCACTAGACACAGAAGTCTGTGGAAGGGGAGGAGGAGAGATGTTTGACATGTCCTTTGACACGATAACTGACTTGACAGACAAAAGAAACATGAAAATCTATTGGGTTTCAGCAAAGCTTTTATCCAGGGCCATGTGGGAAATGATTAATTAAGCCAGTGAACATGAACATCAGCAGAATGGGAAACCAGGCAAGGGAAATGACAATGATGAGCATTGGAAGGCTGAGCTGCAGCCTGGAAGGAGGTTAGCAGTGTTTAACATTTTTAAGGTTGACTTTGGCACAAAAAAAGTAGGGCAACACTGATGACACCTCCTAATGACACAATGTAATTGGCAGCACCAACGTGTAGGAGTATCAGGAAATCACAGAGGAAGGAGGGGATTGACCTTGACTGCCATGTTCAAAATAGAATGAAAATCAGTACTTAATTCTAGGCTTGGTACTAATCACCAGTATTTTTTGCTATGGGATGTAACTGCCTAAGAAGGAGAACAGTAGGGACATCCTTGTTATCCAAGAGTAAATGAGGGATTCATAATGAATCCGCAATGTCCACAAACACGACTCATGAGTCTTCAGTAGAAATGGAGACCTCATCTCCAAAGGGCAAAGTCTGCATCTCTGTTTAAGAAACAGAGATTTAATCTAGGAAGAGCTAGAGGGACAAGGTTGATACCAGGAAGTAAAGATTTTTACTTCCTAGCTACAGAGCCAAACAACATGGATACTGTACTCGGAGACACTGAGCAGTGACATTTGGACAGAAGAAAGTCACTAAGTATGCCAATAAAACAGAAAAAAAAAAAAAAAAAAGAGAGAGAGAAATAAACCAAATAAAACAGCAAACTACAACCTGTCCATTGACCCAGACTGGAAATGAGTTGCAAACCATCAGAGGCTGAGCTCTTGGCACAGCCTTCCTACTGGCATAATGCAACTAAAAATTCTGTATTTCTGAGACAGCCTTGGGTGTTACTCATGAAGACTAAATAACAAACCAGATAGTTGGGCTTCAGGGTTCAGAGGGTCCCATCCAGCTCCATGTGCCTAAAGGTCTCTCTGAGGTGACCCAGCTGAGCAGGAGCAGAGGAATAGTTGCTCAAGCTTGTTGACTCCATCACCTGAATGCCACCTCCACCTCTTCCTCCTGCTCTACCATGTCCTAAGGCATGCACACACCGGCTCCAGTTTGCACACAGTCAAAGCAGCAAAATTCGCACTGCTGAGCAGCTCCCCGTTGGCTTTTGGGGCTGGATGTTGTCCACCTTAAACTGACTGCAGGGAATACACGTTGCCACATACTCCAGCCTGGAGCTACCCACCTGCAAGTGTCCCCAGCTTGGAGACATCACCAGTCTTTCTGATGGACTACGTCCAGAGGAGATCAAGAGCATGGTAGAATAGCTCTCTGCCTGCATGCTGTGGTTTCACACTGGCCAAACGCCAGGTACCCACAAGAGATGCTCACTCACCCTCCCCTGCTACAACTGGGCAGAGGAGAGAAAAAAAAATAAACAAAAGCTTCATGAGTTAAGGACTGGGAGAAAACACTTCAAGGGCAAAACAGGCTCAACTTAGAAGTACAAAGTGAATTTATTACTAACAAAGTCAGAAGAGGATAATGAAAAGTAAAATACGCCGTTAAAATCACCTTTTTTACCTCAACCCCTCCCTCCTTCCCATGAAAGCTCAGGAAGGTGGGGTGGGGGTTTTGGTCAGATCATCACCCAGGATTTTCTTCCATTGAGCCCTTTCCCACGGGAGACAGTTCTCTGTGAACTTCTTCAGTGTGGTTCCAATCTAAGGAGCAGCAGTCCTCCCAAAACTGCTGCAACATGAGTCTCTCCCACTGGAAAACAGTCCTCCCAAAACTGCTGGGGCATGGGTCTCTCTTTCCACGGGCTGCAGTCCTGCAAGGACAGGCTGCTCCAGCCTGGCAGCAGGGCCCTTTCTCTCCCCTGCATCTCCCACTGGATCACAGCCTCCTCCAGGCACCCACCTGCTCTGGCGTGGGCACTTTCCCACCATGGGCTGTGGGTGGGTCTCTGCATCCCCCGGGGATCCCCAGGGGCTGTGGGTGGGTCTCTGCATCCCCCGTGGATCCCCAGGGGCTGCAGGGCACAGCTGCCTCACCATGGCCAACACCAGGGGCTGCAGGGGAATCTGGGCTCTGGCACCTGGAGCACCTCCTCCCCCTCCTGCTCCACTGACCTTGGTGTTGCCAGGTTGTTTTCCCTCACATGTTCTCTCCTCCTCCTCTCCTCTGGCTACAAAGAAACTGTACCTCCCTTTGTTTTGATTTTCTTCTTAAATGTGTTATCACAGAGGTATTACCAACCATCTCTAATTGGCCCAGGCTTGGCCAGCAGCATCTCCATCTTCAGAACCATCAGGGCTTGGCTCTGCTGGACACAGTGGAAGATTCTAGAAGCTTCTTACAGATGTGCCCCTACCCCCCACCCCCTCCCCAGCACCAAAAACCAGGACATGCAAAAGCAACACAGCCTGCATCATCCATCCCCATGCTCTGTGAGTGAACACCAGGGCCATTAGTCATTAGTTATTCACACAAGCAGTCCCTGTGGTATGAGCAGACATTGTGTCTCCTGCTACTAAAGGTACATATCAAGTGACCCGAGACAGAGCTCAGCCTTTGCCAAAGCTGCCAAACACCTCTCTGAACAGCCTCTTCTGGACAGAAGAAAACATTCTGCCCCTTTCCTTCCACCTGAGAAGAAAACTGGATCCAACTGCCTACACGGTTACTTTAATAAACACTCTGATATCTGAAACAGCAAGGATTTGGAGAATGGTATCTGCCCAGGAATGTTCTCTGGCAGTGGAGTCTGGGATAGCCCTCACTCATGCTATTAAACCTCTTTAACCTCTAAAAGCAAGGTGGTTGCATCCAAACTGCTTGTAGGGATAAGTTCTTGGCTTGGGAGTGGGTGCTGCCAAACTCAGTGAGAGAAGAGGGCTAGGGACAGTTCCAAGAACTGGAGTATGCATGGTGTTTCCACACCCAGGAACATGTCCTGGGACTCTTTAATTTACTAGTACAGACACAGTCTATGGATCTGATCAGAAATTTCAGAAGGCAATGGAAAATTTCCCATCTTACAGCATAAGCACTGTTATTAGCATTCTCACCAAGATAGGAGATATCCTCCACTGGAGATTTTCAAGAAAAGGTTAGATAAAATCACAGAAACACAGAACAAATTGGGTTGGAAGGGACCTTAAAGCTGATGTTGTTCCACTCCCCTGCCTTTGGCAGGGACACCTTCCAGTAGACCAGGTTGCTCCAAGCCCTGTCCAACCTGGCCTTGGGATGAGGCAACCACAGCTTCCCTGGGCAACCTGTGCCAGGGCCTCACTACCCTCACAGCCAAGAATTTCTCCCTGATATCCCTTCTAACCCTGCCCTCTGGCAGTGGGAAGCCATTCCCCCTTGTTCTGCCCCTCCAGGCCCTTGCTCAAAGTCCCTCTCTGGCTCCTGGAACCCCTTTAGGTGCTGGCAGGGCCTCTAAGGTCTCCCCAGAACCTTCTCCTATCCAGTCTGAACACCCCCAGCTCTCCCAGCCTGTCTTCAGAACAAGGAGCAGTATGAATTTCCTGCCCTTTTGTATCTTGGTCCAGCCTTCCTGTGTGGACATCCCTTCCTAAATTATCTCCACCGTGTCTCTGAAAACCAGGCAGCAAGTCTCCAGTGCTGACTCATTCATCTCCATAGCTACTACAAATTCTCATTTGCTCCACATCCTCAGTACCTCCAGGGTTTGAGATGAATGACAGAACATTAGCAACAGGCAATTCATTAATACTAGAGGCAGTCCAAAATTTTCCATTGAAGCCTTTATTGTTTTGTTTCCTCTGCTAGGAAAGGAAGTTGGTGGAAGGGAAAAAACAATTCCTTTGTTTAAAAAAAAATTAAATCTGGTTTTGCAATATTACTTCTCAGGGGAAAATTAATTTTCTTAGTACTGGTTTTGACACCTTACAATGGGGGTAAATGGTTTCTTTCCCTTTTGTATCTTTTTTCTTCAGGGGATAAAGGCAACAAAGGAATCAGAATGGAAGACAAAGAAGAAGGGGGGAGAAAAAACCACCCAAGAAACACCTAAGTCTGTAAATCCCCATAATTTCCAAATAAAAATGGAAAGCATTCATTCATTCATTCATTCATTCATTCATCCATTCATTCATTCCTTCTTTTATTTTTGCCAAATGTACTTCTAATTGTTTCACATCCACCAGCAAATGCCACTGTGTGCACATTTTGTTGCTTGCTCTCTCTGGCCCCAAACCCCCAGGGTCAAGTCCAGCCCACTCCATCCTTTGGTGCAGCAGGGAGAAATGCTCTGCCCATCCCATCCAGAAGTTCATGGGGAGAAATTCCCTCATCCAACACAGATAAAGCCCTCAGTGATGCCACCACATCCCAGAATTGAACGAGAAACAGCTTCATCCACCACCAGCAGCTTTCCAAGGGGCTAGTCACTGACCTGACGGAAGGATTCTCTGGTCCTTGGTCCCTCAGGGTCCACAGGCCACTCTGAGAAGCAGGACCAAGGAGAAGAAGGGGGGTGAAGGAGATGTAACCTCCTTGGTTACCTGTAAACCTGGGCAGCTCATATGCTGGGCAGGGAAACTGAGGCAAGAAGCCCCTTAGTGCTGGAACCTTGCTTGACCACGGCACACCCAGTGAGAGCAGTGGGAATAAGTACATAAATAAATCCCATGTGTAACTTAATAGTTAATAAACTATCGTTAATAAATATAAAAACATAAATAATGTAAAGACTATGAATAAGATAAAGAAATGCTAGAAATATTGGAAATAAATCCTATTTATTCTGTAGGATCCCTGGGCACAGGCAGTCTCTGGCAGACATCCACAGTCCTGACACTCTGGCCTCACCGGAGGCTCGTGGCTCAAATGTTAACACAAACAAATCACTCATCCCTCTGGCTGGGAGGAACCTCCATCTTCCATGGACATCTCCACCAGGCACCACCTCTGCTCTGTACCTCTGGGCAGACCTGGGAGGAGGTCACAGGCACATGGTCTCTGATATTCATCTGTCTTAGTATACAGAGGTTAAAAAAGAGAATTCTTCCCTTTAGCATGGACTTCCCCCATGACCTTGGGCTAGTTGCTTGCTCTATCCCATGCTCTCAGGTATTCCTCACATGGAAATAACACCCAGTGGGACAGAGCGAGCTTCAAAAGTATTGCTGGTCTGCTCTTTGGTTTCACCAAGGGATTGCTTCCCAGCCTTGGAAACACTGAGTGGTGGCAGTGACAGAGGACCGTAAGAAAATCTCCCCCTCACTCTCGGCTGATGAGGAACCTTCATCCATGCACAAACAAGAAAAGCCCCGTCTGCGCTGTCCTTGCTACTCTCTAGCAAGAGGTCATTAGGAGGTAATTTTTGGCTGCTGGGTGGCCCATAAGGTTGCCCCAATAGGCTGTGGAGTCTCCATCCTTGGAGATGTTCAGGACCCACCCAGTATGTCAGCAGCCAAGTTCTTGGCAGTAATTAGGATTTGGAGAATTTGGTGGATTTGGTTTTTAAAAAGAACCCAAACAATAAACAACACTTAGAAGATGCCTAATTTGAACAGAAAATGAGAACAATTAGCCAAAACATCACTTAGACATTAACGAAGAGGCGCTTTCGTTCTATGGCTGAGCATCAGAGCAAATATTTCTGCAATATGTGGCAAGGAAGAAAAACATGGAGGTGCAAGAACACTTTCCCAAGTGGAAAGAGAAGCCTTGAGAGTATTGTGAAAGCCAACAAGCAACACAAAGAAAGCTGTATTCCTCTAGTTCCTCTTAGGTTTAACATCCCTGCTGATCCAACCCCTTTCCTTGGGGAGGAGTCCTAGCCCAGTGCCTTAGGAATTTGCTGGAGCACACTGGAGGCATAGGAAGGTGAGCAATCTGCACTTAAATACGCAAATAAGTCTAATTATCCTTTGTAGCAGCGGAAGAGAAGCAACATATCGGCTCTCCAGTTCCAGGAGAGCTTTCTGCTTTTGCCCTGCTATCTCCAGACAAGCCCAGACCTTGCAAAGTGAGCAGACAAAAAGCTGAGTCCCAGATCACTGAGACTGATTTAAGGGCTGTGTCACTCCTGGAAACCCCTTTCCCCACACTCTCCATCCCTGCAAAACAGAGCCCCCAAAAATCCCTGGCCATTTTCTTGTGTCTCAGCCAAGCACCACCGTCACAGCTGCATGCACCTGAGCTTCCAGCATTACCCAGTGAGAGGTACAGCTGATGCCAAATGACAGCAAAGATCAAGATCTCACTGCTGGAACCGTTTCCCACTTAGGGAGGGGGAAAAGCAGATGACTGTCAGCTTTGCTGTGCCACCAGTGGGACAGAGGAGTCAAGTCCCAGCTTTACCTTAAATCTGCAAGAATGTACTACCTATTTCATGGCCAGGTGTCACCTCTAATCTCCCCAAGAAGGAAAATAAATAATTCAAAGGCATAAAACACCTCAGCATTCATACAGCTATAAGGAAAAGCAAAAAGGCTGCAATCACACCTTTGTCACCACAAGCCCCAGCTTTGCTCTCTGCCACCTCCACCCTGTTCTCGGCAGCGGTGGGCTCTGCCAAAGAATGCGCTGGAAAACACAACTGCAGCAAACCCTCCTTGCAAACGTACATGCAGAGCAACCACCCCATCACTTTTGTTTTTGCATTCCCAACACACCGAACGCCTTGACCCGGAGAGAAACAACAACAGCAGCTCGCTGCAAGGAGTTTCACATTCCAAATCCCAAACAGGGTTTACTGCCGAGGTAAAATAAGGGCATCAATTTCTAGTTGGTTGGGGAAGTGACGGGGAGGGACAGAAGGATGTGTCATCCATCCCCTGCTGCGCTGCATTAAAACATGGCAGCATCTGAAGGCTGCCCCACCCAAGCGGCCTAGGATGCACGTCCCTCACCCTGGCACATCCCCGGGATGCTTTGTCTTGAGCGTGGGCCAGCCTGGGATGCTTCCTGGGACGCTGCTGCGTGCGGGGTACCCCATTCCTGCACAGGCCCCTTGGGGTGTGGGCAGGCTGCCGGTCCTTTGGGTTGGCTGCAGCATCACAGCCAGAGATGTGCTTGGAAAGGACCAGAGGCGACTTGCACATCCCGCGGAGGTGACCCTGAACATTACCCCTACGGAAATCCAAGGTGGTGGGTGTCTCTGAATTTTGGAATGCAGAGGAGGGGGGAGGGGACACAAAGACACTCAAACCTGCTGCCAAACCCGCCGACAAAAAGTGCCCATGTATTCACTGCTTCTACTGCCCCATGATCGATCCCCAGAGAGATGGGGAATTTAAGGACACCCCCTGGGCAGGAAATCTGCAAGCTCCTCTGGAATATTTCTTAGCCTCACTCCCAGGGTGGGATGCTCCTCCGGGGATGCGCAAAGGGGGACTGGATAAGAGCTGGCGAGGGGCCGGCAGGTTGGGGATCTAGATAGATGGGGGGGGACGGGGAGATGTCCTCTCACCTGTAGGACGAGCTGACCCCCGCCGCCACCTCCTCTTTGATCTGCCTGTTGACAGCGTCGGCAGCCGCCCTGCCCCTGCTTGGCTCTGCCGGCTGCCCGCCCGCCTCCTCCGCCTTCTTCCGACCCTTCTCTCTCCCATCCCCGGGCCGCACTGTTTTGGGATGCTCATCCTCCACCTCGGGGTGTTCCTCCTTCTTCTCGGGAGCGAGATGCACCTTCCGCCGCTTCTCCTGAGCCGGTTTCTCCGGAGGAGCGCGGTCCAGGGCCAGGACGGGGGAAGGTCCCGGTTTGGGGATCCAGGGATGGTCGCCCCGCTTGGGGATGGGCCAGGCACGGAAATCCTTCTGGTACTGCGTCTCCTTCTCGAAGGGAGTGTCCGAGGGCTGGTACTCGCTCTTGGGCTTGCAGCTCGGCTCCGGCCGCTGCACCTTCCAAGGCTTGTAGTCGTGCCGCATGACCGAGTCGGCCGGGGGAGAGGCGTGCGGGGCCGGGCCGGGCCGGGNNGGCGCGGGGGCGGCGGGATGCTCGGTGGCCTCCGAGTATTTGGTGAAAACGAGGGGGACGGCGATGTCCGCCTTGTCCAGCTGGTTCCAGAAGCGGGCGATGCAGCAGGCACGGGTGATGCAGGGCCACGCCATGGCGGCCCCGCGCCGGGAGCGACCGCTCCGCGCTCCGAAGCCCGCACCGCTCTCCGCCCCGAGCTCCGCGCTCCGCCCCGCACCAGGGAGGCGGGGTTTGCACACGCACACGGGCAGGGCACGCACACGCGCGACACACCTGCACACCCACCCACGCACGCTTGCGAGAATGGCCGTGCCGGTGCCCACACCTGCACGGCCGCACAGCTGCACGCACGCGTGAGACGCGGCTCCGTGTGCGTGTGTGTGCGCAGACCTGCACAGCCACGCAGGCTTGCAAACAGGCGTGAAGCACGCTCGTACATGTCTGCGCACACACACGCGTGGTCACAGGCCTGCAGACACGTGTACAAGGCGCCCGTGTGTGCATTCACTTGCAGGCAGGATCACAGACACCTGCACAGTCACACACCTGCACACACACACACACACACACGTGCACAACGTGCAAACCCAACAAACGCTCCTGTGTGTGTGCACACGTGCATGGCCCCACGCCTGTGCGCACACGGGCAGGCCACAGAGGTGCATGTGCAGACACACCTGCAGGGCTGCTCACGTACCTCCACACACATGTGCCAGGCGCCCGTGCATGCCAACAAATGCATGCGTTGTGGCACGCAGCTGCACGCATCCGTGGGACGCGCAGGTGCTTGTGTGCACACGTGCATCTGCACAGCCATACACGCTTGGACGCACGTGTGGAGTCGTGCCCCTGCATGTGTGCGTGTAACCGCATGGATACCAGAGCACAAACATGCAGGAAATGCCCCTGCATGCGTGCACACACACAAGTGCTTGGTCACACACCTGCACAGGTATCTGCAAAGGTGCCCGTGTGTCCGTGCACGTGCACGCACGGTCACACTCATCTGCACACCCGCGTGCACAGGAGTGCGAGCACACATGCAAGACACACTCGTGCACACAGCTGCAGGGGCGCATGTGCACGTGCACACACACATGTGAACTCACACACGAACGCACACATTTGCACACAGACACGTGGACACGCCAAAACACACAAATCACATCCACACGTGCAGGTTCTCACGTGAGCCTACCTGCAGTGCACACTGACATTTGTACACACAGATGTGCACGTGTGTGTACACACACACACACACACGGCTGCACGCACAGGCAGGCACATCCAAACACATGCATGGATACCCAAACCTGTACATATACACCCACCCCTGTACACACATGCACCAACATTCACATGAACAACTGTGAAAAGGCACCCCCCTGCTCAGGCGTGCCCAGCGGTACCCACACCTGCATTCACATCTGCAAGCACAAACACACACACAGACATAAATGTAAACATGCACACACAGCTAGACACGTCTGTCCACATACATGTGCATGTGCTGCACAGGCACATTTGCATGCAGAAAGCACATGCCTATGTGCACGTGCATGCTCACATGCACATCCACACACACACAAGCGTCCAATCTCACCAACCTGCACATGCTGTACACATGCATGTGCGAACAGATGCACCCATGTGCACAAATATGCGGACACACAAGTCTGCTCCCACGTGCATGCACTCGTGCACAGATGTTTGCTCACATGTGTACACATATCTGCAGCCTCACACACACAATTTGATTCTTTCCTTTTGCCTCTTTTGCAGTTGAAAACCCAACCCAAAACATCTGCTGACGGCTTCCTCTGTAATCTGATTCCCAGGGTGGATTCACAGCCCCAAATCCCACCTTCCTTTCTAGCCTTTTCTCCACTTTGTCCGCGTTAGGCCAGCCCTCCAACCCTTCCTCCATCCCTATTTCTCCATCCTGCCATCAGTCCCTCCACCCCTCCGTCTCTCCATTCCTCCCTCTGTTTCTCCATCCCTTCATTCCTCCATCACTCTATCACTCCATACCTCCATCATTCCATTCATCCTTCCATCCCTCTCTATCTCTATCCCTTCATCCCTCCATCCCATTCTCCCACTGTCCCTCCATCACTCCCTCAACCCTTCCATTATTCCCTGCATCTTTCTCTTTATTCCCTGGTGCCAATAAAGTCCATTTGCACCCAAATCACATCCACACTTGAAGCCCTCCAGTCTTTGTCAGCCTTTTGGCACTGCCAGCATTTCCACCAGGCACAGAAATCCAATAAAACCAGTGAAATCCACACACCCAAATGCTGAATTACAAAGAGAAAATGCAATTCTCACTCATCAGTGACTGCAGCTGCTGGGAGTGCAGTGAAAGGCAGGATTATCCCCCTGGGGATTGTTTCTCTACTACAATGCTTTGTATCCCCTTATTGATTCTTAGGCCCTGAGGATTTTGGGCTTGGGTTTGGTTTTTATTTTCACTTGTCTTTGCCTGGAATGGCTTAATTTCATTCTTACTTGTAGGCAAATTGTGGAAACTCATTTAATGGATGGTATTGGAGTACTCAGTGCTGGGGATAGATGGTTCAAAGAGCTGCCTTTGGAAAGAGAATAAATAAATATCAACTAGAGGTGTCTATGCACAGATGTTGCTTTGCCTTCCAGATTTATATCATTCCTGCTATTACATCCAGTGCAATTATAAGTGAGGGTTAAAGATTTAGGAAGCTCCTCAGTATTTCCCAAGTTGGAACCCAAGCCATAGTATTCTGAGGCATCAATGCACTGTGTACCACCTTTGTAAGTGTGGGGTGTGCTCCTGTGCATCCATGATAGGCACGCTCATCTCTGTTTAGGCTGGGTTTTGAAACAGAATCACAGGATCACTGAGGTTGGAAAAATCCCCTAAGATCACTGAGTCCAACCATTCCATCAGCACTGCCAAGGCCACCACTAAACATGCCCCAAATAACACACCTACATGGCTTTTAAATCCTTCCAGGGATAGGGACTTCACCACTGCCTTGTGCAGTGTTTGCCAGGGCTTGACAACCCTGTCCATGAAGAATATCCAATCTAAACCTCCCCTGGTGCAACTTGAGGCCATTTACTCTTGTTCTGTTGCTTGTTACCTGAGAGCAGAGCCCAACCTCCACCTGGCTCCAACCTCCCTCCAAGGAGTTGTTATGAACGGAGAGGAGCTTAGACAAGTCCTGCCTTTGACTCAGATTTCTGGCAGTAGCTCTGTTTGAGCCCCAGATTGCTCTTGCTCACAAGTTCTTAATAATGGCCTATTAGGTCTATTACAAAATTAATTATTTATTGAATAGACATAAAATTAACAGACATAAGACTTTGAACAGGCTACTTACTACATAGGATAAAACAAAAATAACTGCTAGTAGATAAAATACAGTGCATGATAAAAAGGTACCTATATTACAGCTACCTAAGAAATAGTATGGATTAGGATTCAATGTAACTTGCCACCAAATCGATGATGGAGTACACATAGAATTCTTTCACTCAGTTTTTGGGAAAGTATCCGTGGAGTTGGAGTCCAAACTCTGGGGAGAAGTCTTACACATATCCAAGGTGTGTGTAGGAGGCTTCTGCTTCTGTGAAAGTTTGTGTAGCTTTTACAGTTTGTAAAGTGCAGTGTCTCTCAGCCAGGGATTCATTCCAGCTTATCTCCCCACATCTTGTCCTCAAGACCAGATGTTTATTGGGAATACCACCCCTGGCAAGAGAAATAATTCACTAGCTAGGCAAGCTGGCCTGGGTTATCTCATCAATTCATGTGGCAGGGGGAGAATGTCTGGAGCTATGCACCAGCTAATGGGCAGAGCAGATAAGCTCTTTCATGGTAGGGGGGACGTCCTGCCACAGGATTTGAAGACAGTGAGAAGGTTCCCCCTTTTCCTCCAGGTTGAAAGGAGAAAAGGAGCCTCCTTTTCTCCAGGTTGAACCCCCCAGATCCCTCAGCAGCTCCTCATATTCCAGACCCTTCCCCAGCTCTGTTCCCTTCTATGGACATGGTCCAACTCCTCAATGTCCTTGTCAGAGTCAGAACTACCCCCAGGGCTGGAGGTGCCTCAGCAGGGCCCAGCACAGGGGGATGGCCACTGCCCTGGTCCTTTTGGACACACCATAGCTGACACAGGCAAAGTGCCCTTGGCCTCTTGCCCATCTGGGCACACCTAGGATCACGTTTAGCCACTCTTGACCAGCACCCCTGGATTGTTTTCAAGCAGCAAAGATGATGGAATCATCCCAAAATGGCTGTTGTCAGATCCTAGCTCTGTGTTTCCATGCACACTACAGGTTAATGGCAAACAGCTTTTGCATTAAATGGACTACAGTTTTACAGAATATTAGTGTATGTATGGAAACAGGAACAAGCAAAATTGGAAAAGAATGACCTTATGATGGTGGCCCAAAGTCTGCAAGGAAGATGTGCAATGGGATCAAGCTTTCTGGCTGGTGAAGTCCAAGACTGTGTTTCTTTTAAAATACTCTCAATAATTTAATTTATCTTAAAGCTGCCATGGTGATTTTTGAGAGTGTGAACCCGATCTTGATCTGAGAACTGCCGCCCACAGAGGCCCTGCACATATTTGTGAGCTTTCCTGCAGAAAACCTTTTGAACTGTTTCAGGACTTGCTGCACTTAGAGCTGTTAGTTGTTCTTAGTATAACCGGGAAGTTTTGTGGGAAGAGGGATGTGGACCTGTAGGAATGAGGCCAGAGGAGGCCACTAAGATGATCACAGGGCTGATGCCCATCTGTTCTGGAGACAGGCTGGGAGAGCTGGGGGTGTTCAGCCTGGACAAGAGAAGGCTCTGGGGGGACCTTAGAGATCCTGTCAGTCCCTAAAGAGGCTCCAAGAGCTGGAGAGGGACTTTGGACAAGGGCCTGGAATGACAGGACAAGGGGGAATGGCTTCTGACTGCCAGAGGGCAGGGTTAGAAGAGGTATCAGGGAGAAATTCTTGGCTGTGAGGGTGGTGAGGCCCTGGCACAGGTTGCCCAGAGAAGTTGTGACTTCCCCATGCCTGGAGTTATTCAAGGCCATGTTAGATGGGGCTTGGAGCAATCTGGTCTAGTGGAAGGTGTCCCCTCCCACGGCAGGGGAGTGAAGTAAAATGAGCTTTGATGTCACTTTCAACCCAAGCTGTTCTGTGTTTCTGTGATTCTGTGATATCAGTGTGTTCTGGGGGGTGCAAGCCTGTACCAAGCCATTGCAACAGCTCCCACTCTGGAGCTGATCCGTGTCCTAGCTCTGCATTCAGCAGTGCCATCACACAGGGATTTGCACAGCATCTTGCACCTATTTGGGGACTGGGGATCGGCATGTGCACCAAGGGCTTTTGAGCCTCTTTCTGGGAGTCCCTCATCTGCAGCAGGCCTGGGCTCATGCCACATGGAAATGCTCAGTCATGCATTAATCATCTTTATTTATAACGAAAGTCATGGACAAAACTGCCTTGTGAGGTTTTGGAGCATCAGGAGACATTGCTGCTCTGCAGATACCATTAAAACCTGGGTGGTGTTAGAAGTCGCAGAACTAAAAAAATATTGCTTAGTGTCTCTGTGAAATATATGGTTATCTATCTATCTATCTGTCTAATCTATATATATCTTGAAGCATGGCTGCTCATTCTTGTTCAGGAATCAATTATGGAAAAGCATCATCAAGTAAAATCCATTGGCTCTAATCAGTGGAATTGATGTGCTGGCTGCAAACATCTCTGAGAAAGGATGGGAGTAAAAAAAAAAAAATCTGTTTTTAAATTACAGCCACCATGGCAGGAAGCAGGACTTTCTTCTCCAGCCTCCTCTAGGAAAAGGGCATGGCCAACTATGATGCCACACTGTGGGACATGGTGGAGTGGCCAAGGACATGGGTGTCATACAGCATCAGACTGTATCAGTCTGGGGCACAATCCTGCCAAAAAGTTTATTATTAGGAAGAAATTCCTCCCTCTGAGGGTGGTGAGGCACTGGCACAGATTCCCCAGGGAAGCCGTAGCTAATCCATCCCTGGAAGTATTGGACAGGGCTTGGAGCAAGCTGGTCTAGTAGAAGGTGTCCCTGCCCATGGCAGGGTGTGGAACAGGATGATCTTTAAGGTCTCTGTCCACCCAAAGCAGTCTGTGATTGTATGATGATGCTAAAGGCACCATGGTGTGGTACAAACCAGAGCAAGACCAATATTTCGCAGCCCCCAAAACCATCACTGACGCTGAGCAGAGCCCCAAGCAGTGGTTCCCTGTCCTACCCATGTTGGGATCCACTGCCATGGAGGGGAGGAATAGCTCCAAGGATCCCCTCTGCAATGATAACTGAGATGTTTTGGAAGCTGATTAATAAGGTACCTGAGGAACCACCTTCTCCTGGCATCCTCACGTGAAGCCAGGGCACCTTTCAGTCAAACCTAAGCTATTATAGACCATCCAGGCATATTTTTGATAGTTTCTCCTGCATTTTGTGATGGCATGAAGAGCAAGATGACTGGCAATGGTGATGTGAGCAGATGTTTATCATGTAAGAGCTTGCCCCCATCTTTTCTCTGAAGGATCTGATGACAAAACCTTGAATTGGCTTCTTTTCTCAGACCACCAGCTGACATCTCATCATGTGCTGTCTGTACACATTCTGCCCCACACCCTGTACACTTATATCAACCAATTCTTTTAGGAAATANTGGACAAGAGAAGGCTCTGGGGGGACCTTAGAGATCCTGTCAGTCCCTAAAGAGGCTCCAAGAGCTGGAGAGGGACTTTGGACAAGGGCCTGGAATGACAGGACAAGGGGGAATGGCTTCTGACTGCCAGAGGGCAGGGTTAGAAGAGGTATCAGGGAGAAATTCTTGGCTGTGAGGGTGGTGAGGCCCTGGCACAGGTTGCCCAGAGAAGTTGTGACTTCCCCATGCCTGGAGTTATTCAAGGCCATGTTAGATGGGGCTTGGAGCAATCTGGTCTATTGGGAGGTGTCCCCTCCCACGGCAGGGGAGTGGAGTAAGATGAGCTTTGATGTCACTTTCAACCCAAGCTGTTCTGTGTTTCTGTGATTCTGTGATATCAGTGTGTTCTGGGGGGTGCAAGCCTGTACCAAGCCATTGCAACAGCTCCCACTCTGGAGCTGATCCGTGTCCTAGCTCTGCATTCAGCAGTGCCATCACACAGGGATTTGCACAGCATCTTGCACCTATTTGGGGACTGGGGATCGGCATGTGCACCAAGGGCTTTTGAGCCTCTTTCTGGGAGTCCCTCATCTGCAGCAGGCCTGGGCTCATGCCACATGGAAATGCTCAGTCATGCATTAATCATCTTTATTTATAACGAAAGTCATGGACAAAACTGCCTTGTGAGGTTTTGGAGCATCAGGAGACATTGCTGCTCTGCAGATACCATTAAAACCTGGGTGGTGTTAGAAGTCGCAGAACTAAAAAAATATTGCTTAGTGTCTCTGTGAAATATATGGTTATCTATCTATCTATCTGTCTAATCTATATATATCTTGAAGCATGGCTGCTCATTCTTGTTCAGGAATCAATTATGGAAAAGCATCATCAAGTAAAATCCATTGGCTCTAATCAGTGGAATTGATGTGCTGGCTGCAAACATCTCTGAGAAAGGATGGGAGTAAAAAAAAAAAAATCTGTTTTTAAATTACAGCCACCATGGCAGGAAGCAGGACTTTCTTCTCCAGCCTCCTCTAGGAAAAGGGCATGGCCAACTATGATGCCACACTGTGGGACATGGTGGAGTGGCCAAGGACATGGGTGTCATACAGCATCAGACTGTATCAGTCTGGGGCACAATCCTGCCAAAAAGTTTATTATTAGGAAGAAATTCCTCCCTCTGAGGGTGGTGAGGCACTGGCACAGATTCCCCAGGGAAGCCGTAGCTAATCCATCCCTGGAAGTATTGGACAGGGCTTGGAGCAAGCTGGTCTAGTAGAAGGTGTCCCTGCCCATGGCAGGGTGTGGAACAGGATGATCTTTAAGGTCTCTGTCCACCCAAAGCAGTCTGTGATTGTATGATGATGCTAAAGGCACCATGGTGTGGTACAAACCAGAGCAAGACCAATATTTCGCAGCCCCCAAAACCATCACTGACGCTGAGCAGAGCCCCAAGCAGTGGTTCCCTGTCCTACCCATGTTGGGATCCACTGCCATGGAGGGGAGGAATAGCTCCAAGGATCCCCTCTGCAATGATAACTGAGATGTTTTGGAAGCTGATTAATAAGGTACCTGAGGAACCACCTTCTCCTGGCATCCTCACGTGAAGCCAGGGCACCTTTCAGTCAAACCTAAGCTATTATAGACCATCCAGGCATATTTTTGATAGTTTCTCCTGCATTTTGTGATGGCATGAAGAGCAAGATGACTGGCAATGGTGATGTGAGCAGATGTTTATCATGTAAGAGCTTGCCCCCATCTTTTCTCTGAAGGATCTGATGACAAAACCTTGAATTGGCTTCTTTTCTCAGACCACCAGCTGACATCTCATCATGTGCTGTCTGTACACATTCTGCCCCACACCCTGTACACTTATATCAACCAATTCTTTTAGGAAATAATGCTACAGCATTGTGAGAACAGCATGGCAAAGCTCAGGGCAAGACCTTATAGGAGTGGATGGCAGGTTTATTTAAGGAAAATACCCCATACAGTGGTGGCCACCTCAAAGGTAGGCACCTAATTCCTTGTTAATCACTGACCAGAGTCAGAGGAAGGGGATGACAGCTCATCCCATTGCTCCCAGGAGATCACTGATAAAAGCTGGAATGAAGTGAAAATGAAGAAAAAAAATCATGTGGGAGCCCCACATCTCCTCAGGAGCCTTTTCCTTCCATTACAGGAATGGAGAAGCCCTGGGCATCTGCTTCATGGGCTAAAGGTAGGTGAAACTCCATCTCCAAAGCCTGAGCCAGACCACACTTGCAGTTCCCTCTGTGTAGAGTGTTCAGCTTCACACTGCCCCAGTGAGATGCAGGAAAGCTGTATTCACTCTGGCTGTGCCAGGCACTCCCTCCACTTTGCAGGAGATGTCCTGGCACCAATTTCTCTCATCCCTAACAGCAAGAGAACATGACAACACTGCAGGTGACAATTTAAAGGGGAGTTTTCGTGGCCTCTCACATCTTAAATAATTTTATAATCATGCACAGCTTCTGCCTGGTGGGTTGGCAAGGTTCAGTCTGGGGTGTTCTTGTTTTCCTTGCCAACTTTGTTTATGATTCAAGTATGTTGTGAGAGTGTTTTGAGGCCAAATGGGATGGGAGCCAAAGCAAATACATATCAGAGTGCTGCATAAGGAGAATAATTGAAATGCATGAAAAGAAAATTTGACCAATAAATCAAGTGCTCTAAAGGACATGAAATTCTTTATTGAAAATCACTGGCATAACGCAGCCAGATTTCAGATGTGATTTTGTAACAGGTAGAAGGGGGAGTAAAATTTGGAAGAACTTGCATAAAAAAGCTCCCAAAACCCAGCAGGCAGAAGTGAGCTTCTCTCAGACCCATACCCTCACTCAGAGAGAAAAAAACCAAGCTTGGTGCATTGGTATCACATAGGTTTGGGGTGGTAGAAAGGAAGACAACCTCCCAAGGGAGGAACACTTACTACTGAAGGAGTGATGGGTCAGGAAGGAATGGGACTCAGAGAATCCACTGTGCAACTACCAAGATGGTACATTCAGTTTCCTTCTGATAATTTTGCCCACTGGAGGGTAAATTAGCTCTAGGAGTACATATGAATGACTGAGGGGCTTTAGGGTAAATAAAAGGGGATTATCTATGATTGAAAGAGAGGAGCAGTAATCTGGAGAGTGCTTACAGCTCTTCTGCTGGAGCACTAAGTTCCATAGGGTGCTTCATGAAGGAAGGAACTCAACAGGTCTCTGCTTCATGGCCAGCTCCTCCTGCCAAATATGCAGCATCCTGGCATCCTGTATGAGCCACTGCATTGTTCCTTGCATTTCTTCCTGCAGATCCCCTGTGTTAGGCTTTCCCAGCCCTTATCCTGGATCCTGGCCAGAGTTCTCTGGGCTTACAGGTTCCTCTTCATACTCTGACAGGGACATGGCTCCACTGAGTCACAATAGACACTGATAGAGGTATTACAGAAGATTACTTATTGAGGGATTAAAGGAACTTCATGTTCCCAGACAAAATGCAATCCATAGGAGATTGAATAAATGACTATATATAACTGAAAAAGGAAAAGCCAAGGGGAATGTAGTTGGAGTTTAATAAAGGCCAGTATGTGTGCAAATGCCTGAGTGTGTTAGGAAATAAGACTGATTAAGGTATCAGGATATAAGATACAGAGATCAGCACTCAGTGTTTGGGCATGTCTGAATGCTTAGTGAGTTCAGAGACACAGCTGTGCTCTTCCCTAAAACAGGAAAGAGGAGGCTGGGGAGGAACAGACACCTGCTTGCTCTATACAACTTCCTGACAGGAGGGTGTAGCCAGGAGAGGGTCAGTCTCTTCTCACAGGGAACAAGAGACAGGATCAGAGGAAAAGGCCTGTCTTGGGTTGTAAAATA
>VZTR01025221.1:34174-63425 GCA_013400775.1 Chaetops frenatus
TTCCCTCAGTTCAATCACTTCTTTTGTTCCCCTTAAGTACCCGGCCATTATGGTCCCTTAGCAACTGATGGGGGGAAAAATTCCACAGGTGAGGAGAAACAAAAGGGAGGAACACCCAAACCCCAACACTATTGCATACTCCAGTGTTTCAGAGGCACTCATTCAAATTCCCCAGTGAAAAGAGGAAATTAAATATGATTTCTCATGTATGAATGACAGTTTTGCTCGTATTGCCTTCTTAGGAGATAGTGATGGCACCACAGCTGGCATCTGTTTCTTGCACACAGCGTGGTTTAGAGTCAGAGAATCACTAGGTTGGAAGAGACCTTTAAGATCACAGAGTCTGACACAAACAGGCTTGTTCTGGGAACATCTACTAGAGCAAGTACATGGACAAGATAGGAAGATAAATATTTAGTTTGTACTTCCTTAGGGACCTTGAGTATAAGGTAATTCATCAATTTTTTAAGCACTGGCAAGACTTCTGGGCATGTCAAGAAATATACCGTTTGGATGCTTGAAAAATTTTAATACCAAGCACTTAAGGCCCTTAAGTATGCAACAAAGGGCAATCAAGGGCATATTCTGATCATCTGAAGTTTGCACTGTTTCATAACTAGATAGCTGTGATGTGTGATATATCCACCTCTCACATCCTCTGAGTGTCAGCTCCTTGCCCGCAAGGTAGGTATAAGAACACATTATCTGTGGGGCATTCACAGTATTACAGCATCGGAGAATATACTGAGTTGGAATGGACCCGTGAGGGTTACCAAGACTAACTCCTGGCCCTGCTCAGGGCCCTCCATGAGCCACACCATGTGCCTCAGAGCATTGTTGAAACTCTTCTTGAACTCTGCCAGGCTGGTGCTGTGAACATTTCTCTGGGGAACCTGCTCCAGTGCCCAGCCATGCTCTGGATGAAGAACTTTTTTCTAACATCCAACCTAAACCTCTTCTGACACAACTTTTGGCCATTTCCACAGGTCCTGTCACTGGTCACCAGAAAGAGGAGATCAGTGTCTGCCTCTCATCTTCCCGTCACAAGGAAGTTGTAGACCATGATGAGGTGTCCCCTCAGCCTCCTCCAGGCTGAACAGACCAAGTGACCTCAAACACTCCTCACACAGCTTCTCCCTATACAGCTTCTCCTCTTCATCAGCTTTGTTCTCACCTTTTGGACACTCTCTGATAGCTTATACCTTATATTGTGGCACCCAAAACTGCACACAATATTCAAGGTGAGGCCGCTCCAGTGCAGAGCAGGACAATCCCCTCCCTTGCCCAGCTGGCAAGGCTGTGCCTGATACACCACCCAGGGACAGGCTTGGCCCTCCTGGCTGCCAGGGCACTGCTGACTCCTGTTCAACTTGTCATTGACCAGGACCCCCAGGTCCCTTTCCATGGCACTGCTCTCCAGGATCTCATTCCCCAGTCTGTACTGTACACTCAGGGTTGCCCCATCCCAGGTGCAGAATCCAGCACTTCCCCTTGCTGAACTTCATACAACTGGTCATTTCCTGGTCCTCTAATTTATCAAGGTCTCTCTGCAGGGCGTCCCTGCCTTCAAGGGAGTCATCAGCTCCTCCCAGTTTTGTATTGTCTATGGACTGGTTTAGTATTCAGTTAACATGGTTGTGGAGATGGAGAGAAAGCAATTGTATAAGTAAATTAATAACTCTTACAGAAAGCCTGAGTAATAAAGGATCTTGGACATTGCAATTTAAATTATAATATAAAAAAACTACATCTAAACTTTATGTTTCTAAATATTTTCAAGTTCTCTACAAGCATTTGTACCACATTTATATCACAATACCTTTCTGAGAGAATATATATTACTTTTCTTCAAGAAGTGTGCATTTTCACACTCACTAAATAAAGAGAAAACTTTTTTTTTTCTGGCATAGTTTATTCTATCAGTTTAACCAACATAAACTATGCAGCCAAATTAAATCCTTGTTACACGAGGGATGACATCTGAGCTGGAGTAAGTACCATTATAGTTTAGCTGGCAAATGGGTTTTTAATAATTGTCTAGTACCGATTCTTTCCCACCTGATTAAGATGCAAGAGCCACAGTGTGTTTTGTTTATTTTCATGAGGTGGCATAGCAGTAATTTGGTCAGAATTGCAACATCCCAGAGCTATCTTGAGGGTGTCTCTGTGACCCTTGGTAATCTTTGCAGTTGCTTTTGTTTGCCCCATTTGTTTAACTTCAATTGCAATTTTTCCTCCAGGAGTTGTCACTTTTCCAATGAATAACCATGATAAAGATTTTACTTTGTCTATGTTTTGGAAATTGGTGGAAGCTTTACAATATGTAAGCAGATTAAGCATTTGGATACAGTACATTGGCTAGGTGCTGGCTAATTCTTGTTTTCTGGAGCAGTTCAAATGTAGCCAGCTTAGCATTTTTACAAACAGTATGAAAAAGAGGAAAAAGCCCCCAACACTATATATCTGTATGTATATAGGTATGTAGAGCTGACCTAGGAAATGAAGTAATAGGATAAAAACAATATTAAAAATTATTATTAACAATAATAGTAGCAACAATAACGATGAAAAAAGTAGTAATGAGAACACTCTAATGAGAATCCAGATTAGAATAATGTGCAGCAACACAGTATAATGGTATTTTTCCATACTTGAACTCTCTCTCCATCTTTTTCTTCAACAAGTATAAAAGGAACAAAAATAATATTCCTCCATTCTACCTTCTAGACTTCTTACCTCAGGGTAAAAAAGGAATGATTAAGAATCTAATTTAGTTAAATAGAGTATATTTATGGGTTTTTACATCTATATTTGAGACAAAGAAAAGGTTTTTTTGTTTGTTTCACTGCTCCACTGACAGAAAGACAAAATAGAAGCTCACTGGTATCTTAACATACTTTCCTGTCTCTAAAGATCAGAAAATGAGATATATTTTGTAGTACCATTCAAAGCACCAAAGCAAAAGATCTTTTTACTCCATTATATTTCTCTAAATTCATTCCCTTTGAGGAAGAAATAATAAAGAAGTTCAAAATTCAAAATTTCAAGAATTTATAGCTGCTCAATATTTTATTTGCTTCACAATATAATTATTCTATGACAATGCAAAGTACTATATTAGTAAACTCTAACTTCCAACATTAAACCTCAACTTTGTACAAGTTCAAGTAGTTATACAGTGTTCAAGGCGATTACAAGTAATCTGCATTTCTTGTGAAACATTTCTTTAGGAAGTGACTTTTTCTTTCTTTTTTACTATTACTTTTTTCTTTATTCATCCTTTTTTTCCCAAGGCAGGTTTGGAGTTTGGTGTACATTGCTTCTTCATTTTGGAGTACGTAATTTAAAGAATCATAAATCAGAACATATAGTTTGATGTGCTATTACTGCCATATGGTGGCATGAATGTCACCTCTCAGAAAGGACATTTTCACCACACAAAGAATAGGAAAGCACTTGTTTACGGTAACATAACTGTTCTTTTATTCTGTTGGACTGAGAAGAGCAAGAGTTAAATTATCTGTGTAGAAACTGGATGATTTGTTGCTATAAAGTTCTCGGGTCAGGTTCCTCATTGAGGGGAGCTGCAGCAACTTATCTGATATACAGTAATGACTCTGGAACAACTATTTTATTGCCTAGAAGAGTGAACAATGAGACCTCTGGGAACCAACTCAACCTGGCCTTAGCTCACTAATAGAGCTGAGAACAGCTTAATTTAGTGCAATCATAATTTGCATGATTTTTCTTCTGCAACTTTTATTACATAAAATTCTCCTGTGAAAGAGCTACAGAAACCCCACTGGACAGTACAAGAAGGGAGATAGAGGGCATATCTAATTTCCTTGAAGTTTCAGAGGCAATCTATTTTATGTAAAAGAAATGTGGTTTGTCCTAATTGTTCCCATAGTTGCAAAAATTCCAGATCCCAAACAGGAATTAGATTTAAAAATAATTCCAGAATGACTGAGAGACCTATGTGACAATTTCAATTAATTTTACAGCCTTTTCCCACTACTAATGTCCCTTGAAAGTGTGCAATTTGTGGTCTCCCTGCTAGATCAGTCCTAATCCATAGCTCAGGTTTGTCTGGTCATCACTATGAAAAAAGCTAGCTACTTCAGTGACCTTAGAAACAAGATGCCATGACACAACAAACCTCCATCATCCTTAAGGTGCTAGGAACAGTACCAAACACTTCAGGGAGATACATATTACATAGGGATGGGTATAATGGCAAAGAAAAGGTTTTATTAATCATGAACGGTGAGTGAATTACCTTTCTTATTAATAGGACATGTTTCTGGTATATTAAATTAATATAAATGGTTAAGTAAGCAGCTATGAGGAGGTCCCAAATTAGTATGAAAGATGTCAACTATTTATGCAGCTATATTATTCCTATTAAGCTAACAACCACCTAGACCATGTGGCCACATTTCAGATTAATTTATAGAGGTGTAAATCTCAGATAACACTGTTGTAAATCGAGAGTAACTCCAGTGAGCACAATGAATTTACTCACAGCTTGCATTAGTGTAATTGGAATTGGAATACAGTCTGTATTGCAATAAGGCACCAAGTATGTGGCAAAATTCATTTTGCAGGAGAAAAGCCTCTTAAGTTTTCCACTGAAACTTACTTCAGAGGCCAAATAAGTGTAGAGCTGTGTGCCTAATCCCAGGATGGACTAAGTAAATTTATACTGTGCTCTTTTCACAGAGCTGTTCATTGTTAATGGCAAATTCACTTGTGTATGCTTCTAGGAGACTGCCTAATTCATACACCGTTTAAAACAGAACCACTGCTGATAGCTGTAATTAGTTACATAGCAACCCTTCCTCCTGCTGCTGCAGGAATGAGGCCGCTAGTCCAACTTCTAGAACAGGCATATACCAGTTAGTCAAGCCTGAACCTAGTCCAGTGATACTGAATTGAAAGGCTAACAGTTGAGAAACTGGGTTTACTTTTTTGTTTTATCTTGGAGGTATTACATTTGCAATTTGTTTGCAAAGATCAGCTTCAAAAAAATAGTTGTATTTCATTTTGGTCCTTTTAAATTGTTCTGTAAATACACTTTTTGTTTCATAAACCTAGTTATAGGAAAATGCTCAATGACAGAATAATGGTCTAGTAGAGAAGATTAATTTGGAAATATTTATCAAGTCTAGTGTCCTGCTTTATTCTTTGTAATCTTGAAAAGATTTCTTAAACAGAAGAAAAACTTCTAAGATCTCAGTAGGTAGACATTTACAAGATGAGAAATCTAATCAATGCTGGGGTTTTTTCTTCACTCTGTATAAGTATAGACATAATTTGTTCATCAGTTAAGGAGGGGTAAAATCAAGTATTCACACATATTTCTCAAGCAGAAAATCTCCTTTTCTTCAGTAAAGGAAACCTTTATTTTATTGATCCTTTGAGTTGCTTTCTATTCACTTGCTAAATTATACACGGCTTTTTCAAGTACTTGACTTACATTTTTGCATCTATCTACAGTTTAGTGTTCAGATATCCTTAACATTTGCTCTGTCTTTTGCAATCTCAATTCTCAGTGTTTTCTCCAAGTGATAACTAGGAAATGAAATTTATAAATCAAAATAAACTAAGTTTTTTAGGCTATATTTCTAATTTCATCTGCAAAATCTTTTCACACTGCTTTTGACACAAAATCTAGCTGATAACATTTTTGCATATGAATTTCAACTACCTTGAAAATCCTAGTGAACAAGTTCTCCTAAAGAAAGCTTCTGCATTTTATTTGATTAAATACTTTTGCATTTGATCCTAGAGTTAACAAGGGATTGATGCTTTGAAGGTTTTCAGAGGGACCTCACGCATCATCTCATACAATAAAGTGTCTATTTCAGGCAGCTGAATCAGATGTCTGACTGTGATCCTTAACTATTAATGAACATTAATTTACACAACTAAACTAGATAATTCCAAAATAATCCCTCCAGAATCATGTGTAAGATGAGCACTTTCTCCTCAGAAAGTCTGCTTTGCTTTTTTACTACTAGCAAGGTGCATTATTTTCTACTATAGCATAATGCAACTCTCTCTCCCACTGTTTTCAAATACATCTAAAAAATCCAAGTCATACTTTGTGTACCTACAAATTTCCCTGCAAAAAATTAATACAAATGATGCCATATATGGAGATGAAACTTATTGTGTCTATTTACCACATGTCAAGGTCTAAGAAGAAAGTTTTCACTGAACAGAGACAATTTGTTTGTGCTAAAATGTATGTCAGTCTTTGAGTTGTGTAACCTTCCATGGAACTTCCTTGTCATTGGTGAGTCAGAAGAAAGAAGTTAGCATGATTTAACTCAATTGTGGGTCTTTTGTTTGTTTTGATTTTAAGATTATCCTTTACCTCATGTACCTCTTACAATTTAGGAGATATAAGACTGTATTTGAAAGAATTCTACTCAGCAGACCCACATGTGTTATGGGGAATGTGCACCAAGGTATTATTTGTGAAAACACTTGAAAGGTCCTTTGCCAGTGCAGTTCATAACTGAGCTAGCACATTTCTGTGTACTTCTTCTTGGTTAAAAACAATGTGTTATCCCAATGAACACAGTGATTACACAAACCAGCTCCCCCTTCCTCTGTCTCCACTTACCCCAACACAAAAAAAAACCAAAAAAACCCCAAAAAAAAAAAATAAAAAAAAAAAAAATAAATACTTTCATGTACCAAAACCTGGAATCCTAAAACTGTCATTACAAAAAGGTGGTATATTTCCTGAATCCCAGGCAGCTGACATCGGGGTCACCCTCTTTAATCATGGAAAGAGTGGGGAGTGGCTCCCACCTGGAGAGAGAAAGGAAATAGCATTCCTCTCATCCCAGATTGTTTAAGCATGTTGCTGATACAGCAATGCTATTGACAAGCAGCAGCTGTGTAGGGGGCTCTCGTTATTCCTGTATTTCCACTTGCAAAGAATTCCTCAGACAGTGTTTTGATTTTATGGAACCAAAAATATAATAAAAATTGTCTGATCTTGCTTAACATATGAAAGAACTGTCCTTTACATAGCAAGCATTTCCTTTCTAAATTATGTAAATCATTATGTTTTTTCTCTATGGATGAAAAAGAGTAAGAAAGTTTCCTACGGAAAGAATCAGATTTTGAAATGCCTTATCTTCCTGGAAGCACTTTAAGAAAAACAAACAGCTACCCTTGCACTTGCAAAAGCTTGTAGCCTGTACAGAGAAAGGTGGCAAGCACACAGAAATGATATCTCTACAATTGGAAATAAAGGAAAAAAAAAAAAAAACAACAAAAAAAAAACCACTGATAGATACAACTATGCATGCTGCAGCTGATGAGTGGTAGAACATAGACAATTTTGGAAGCTCAGGTACAGATAAATTCTGTTCAGTCAGTGAAATGAAGAACTTGCCACATTAATGAGAGCAGTACAAGAGTCTAAAGAGACTAAAATAGGAGGAAAAAAAACCCCTGAATTCCCTGAGGATCAAACTCCAAGGGGATCAATGATAGATGGTAAAGGAGAAACTATTGTGGCTTGCTGTCAGGGAAATTGTTTTAGTTTTGTTTTATTGTATTTCCTACCTTAGTTTGTGCTTTCCTTTCAAGGGCAGAAAATGGGGGGCAAAAAATTAAATTCAGGACAGTNCAAAAAAGTAAAACACAGGAAAAACATTTTAAGTAATATTATTAAATGGTTAAATAAAATTTTCTCGGCTGACTTGGTTTCATTTTAGTATTCTCCTTGTTTTCCCACACAAAGTTTAAATGTTAGATCAAAGGTAGCCTGAAAATCTCACATAGGCTATTTAGGCAAGGCTTTCTTCTGAAACCACATCATTAAGAAAGTGAGAAGAGACTGACCAGAATGGGCTTAGGAGAGCTAANAACTATGCATGCTGCAGCTGATGAGTGGTAGAACATAGACAATTTTGGAAGCTCAGGTACAGATAAATTCTGTTCAGTCAGTGAAATGAAGAACTTGCCACATTAATGAGAGCAGTACAAGAGTCTAAAGAGACTAAAATAGGAGGAAAAAAAACCCCTGAATTCCCTGAGGATCAAACTCCAAGGGGATCAATGATAGATGGTAAAGGAGAAACTATTGTGGCTTGCTGTCAGGGAAATTGTTTTAGTTTTGTTTTATTGTATTTCCTACCTTAGTTTGTGCTTTCCTTTCAAGGGCAGAAAATGGGGGGCAAAAAATTAAATTCAGGACAGTTTGGGGAATTTTGTGCCTCTTGTTAATGAGCTTTTTGTTAATGTTTAACCCTATTCTATGTCTTGGCCAGCTCTTAGAAATTTTACTCTTCCATAAATTTCATATAATAACCATTTACAAATTCTTAGTGTTAGTAGAGATTTTGTTTACATTATTAGATCAGTGATAAGATATGCAAGAAATAGATATACACTTATGATGATAGGCACCAAGAACATTTAGCCGCTAAAAAAAAGATTCAATGTTCAATATATGTACAATTAGTAGCTTTTCCAAGATCCTATCCAAACTGGGTGGCTTTCCAAAAACATGTCTTGTTTTCCAAAAAAGNACTGGGCATTCACAGTTATATTCCTACAAAGCTACATGTAAGTAATAAAAATATTTTTAAAAGAAAGTTTCAGACAAATTTAGTAACAAATAATGCTACAAGTCATGTGTAGGATTAAAAATGTGTTAGAGATATGAAAAAAGGGGCACTGATGACTTTTCCATGAGAATTAAGATATTTCTAGAGATGATATATGGTAAGAACAGCTGATGGTTTATTTATGAGAACATTATAAATATATGTCCTTTTTATATACTGCTTTTCTTATTCACTTCCACTGATTTTTTTTTTTTAAGGCTGTATGTGTTTATTCTTTTTAAAGAAATATAAACAAGTTGGTAAACAGATAACCTTATTCTAACAGCAACATCTTGAATGGGGTGGAAAACAACCCCAACCTCTTCTGTGCACAGTCAGCATGAGTCCATGAGGACAAATGGTTTTACTTATTCACACGCTAGTAAAATCCTCCCTGCAGAGCCAGATTTAGCAGAGTCTAATTTTTGTGTTTTATTTTTGTTTCCCACAGATGTTGAAGATGCTAGAATGAGAAGGGCCTTTCCTACTGTGAATTTTAGACAGGCTTTCCTCTGTAAACTGTAGTATTAAAACATAAAAGAGTTCAAGATGGTTTGGGATATTTACAGAAAAAAAAAGGCAGGAAAAGAAAGCTTTTGGCTAAAAAAGTCCAATTGCTTGGTTAGTAATAATGATTAATAGTAATGTCAGTGTTAATACCATACACTTTTTCTTCACTTTATCCTTTTCATTTACATGGATAAAATCAGCCAACAACTTGGAGATGTTTACATGATCAGTTCACTTCAGATTTCCCAAATGCAGCTATCTGCATCTGAGCCTTTAATGACCACCTCCCTCTGTATTAAATGGAGATAAAAGAACTAATGAAGAGCATAATACTTTAGGGTCACTTTAGATATTTACTTTAGGACATGAGTAATCTTACCCTATAAGTCTCATGTTTTTTTACATGTAACTGTCAGGAGTTCAGGTGACTTGCTAAGGTGTGGATATCTGCATTCTAACTTCTGGGTTTCATTAGACAAATCCTGCCTTTGACACTCACCTTCTGGTCACAGAAAACGAGTTCCCTCAATCCGTAAAGACAATTCAGGCAGATGAAAAGGAAAGACAGCAAAATAGAAAAGCAGTACTAGACCAATTCAAAGGAAGGCATTATCCATCAAAGCAGAGATGGTCACAGAGATGCCTCTCTGAGTCACCAAAATATATCAACTATCTAACGTGGAAAAGAAGCAATCAAAGCAGTCTTCACAGGAGATCATATAATAAGAGAAAGAACTTGAAATAGTATCAGATAATGGAAGACAGATGACTTTAAAAGAACTGCAAATAATGTAAACCTGTGATCCCATGTTTGTCATAGTGTTAATAAAAAAAAATAAAAAGGAAAAATAGAGGAAAAGGGGAAAAATAATGGGAAAAATCCAAAAAAAAAAAAAAAAGAAAAATCCCAAATTACCTAACACTTGCAGGCTTCTATGACATGAAACCTGATGAGATGCAACCCAGAACCCTGATGAAATTGACAGATATAGTTGCCAAAGTGCTGTCCATCATATTTGAAGTCATGGAAGCAAGGCGATCTCCCCAGTTACCAGAGAAAAGGAAACGTCACATTCATTTTTAGAAAGGAGGACCCTGGTAACTATGACGCAGGTTCACCTCAGTATCTGACAAGATCTTCCAGGAATTTATGTTGAAACATGTAGAAGACAGGGAGGTGATGAGAGAAAGACAACACGTCTGCATCAAGGGCAAATCATGTCTGACTAAGCAAGTGGCCTTCCCTGAAAGAGTAACTGTATCAGTGGACAAAGGAAGAGCTATCAATTTCATCCCCCCTAGAGTTATGTAAAGCCTTTGATATGGTCCCACACTACATTCTTACCTCTAAATAAGAGATGTCCAGGTTTGGGTTATGGACTGTTAGAATGAGTGTAGTATTTGCTGCTTGGTCACGTTCAAAGAGTTGCAGTTAATGACTCTAGGACAAAATGGAAGGCAGTGATGGGTTGTATCTCTCAGGAATATATACACAGACAAAGTATAGACTGGGACCAGTACTGTTTAACATCTTTCACCAGTGACATACACAATGAGACTGAGTTCATCCTCTGCTCGTTTGTGCATGACACCAAGCTGCATGGCGCAGTCAATTTGCTAGAGGGAAGGAGTACCATCCAGAGGGATCTTGACAGGCTTGGGAACTGGGTCCATGGAAACCTCATGGAGTTCAACAAGACCAAGTGTAAGGTGCTATGCCTGGGTCACAGCAGACCCAATATGAATAGAGTCAGGGGGATTAATGAATTGAGAGCAGCCCTGTAGAGCAAAATATGGGGATACTGGTGGAAGAAAAATTGGACACAAGCCATCAAGGTGCACTTGTACCCCAGAAAGCCAAACATACTCTGGGCTGCATAAAAAGAAGGGTGGCCAGCAGGCTAAATGAGGTGATTTTTTTCTCCTTTATTCTGCTTTGGCGAGAATCCATCTGGAATACTGTCTCCAGCTCTGCGGTCATCAGTACAAGACAGACATTGATCTGACAGAGTGGATACAAAAAGGAGCCTTGAAAATCATGAGAGCTTTCTTATGCAGAAAGACTGAGAGAGTCAGGGGTTGTTCTGACTGGAAAAGGAAGGCTTCACAGAGGCTTCCAGTGTATAAGGGGACTTGTAAGAAAGCTGGAGACTTTTTGCCAACCATGTTGTTTGGGAACAATGGGCAATGGATCTAAACTGAAAGAGAATATATTGGTATAAAAAAGGACATTTTTTACAGGGTGGAAATAAAGGAGAAGTGGTTGCCCAGAGAAGTTGTAGATGCCTGATCCCTGGAAGTGTTCTAGGCAGGGTTGGATTGGGCTTCAAGAAATCTGGTCCAATGTAAGATGTTCTTGCCCATGACAAAGGATTAGACTAGATGACTTTTGAAAGGTCCCTTCTAACCCTAAGAACACTATAATTGTGTGAAGACTACTGGGGTTGAAAGTTTCAGTTAGAAGGACAGGTACTCCGTAAGTCCTATTAACGTAATTCCTTTTCTATAAATTCTCTAAGTTAGTGGAAATAAATTTCATGTTTTCTTTTCTTCATATCCAAAAATATAATTCTTCTAAATTTTGAGAGCTAAGCAGACATTTTGTTTCTTTCAGTCTCCTCTTATTATGACACCGGATTTTGAATCAGTTCATATTTGTTTCTTCTTTAAGGCCTCAATTAATTGTATTTTGTTCTATAAGTATTTAGCGTCTACAAGATTCAGACATCATCAACTGTTACATAAATGTGATTAAGAATAGGTATAGAAATGAGAATAGGGATAAATGTAAGGGGAAAGAAATATTAAAACATAGATGTATCATATTCCACTGTTTAATTGTTTTTACACCAACATCTGAAAAGTGAGCTTAATTTTCTAATTGGCTGTGGGAACTTAAGGTCGCTTCAACAATGCAAATAATTGTAAACTCACAAAGATAGGGGGAGTTTTTCACTTTTACAATATTTTAGAAGTGAAAATCACCTGAGTTATACAGGTAGGTGTTCAGTTCATTATTTTCAAAGAAACAAGCACCACAAAATATATGGATTATGAGGAGGGGCTGGGGGGCCAGAGAGGGAACCAAGAAAGATAGGAAAACCACAATCCTAACATGAAAAATATATAAATAAGGAGGTCTTCAGCTTTACACTGGAGGATGTCAAACATAAGCTTTGATTTTAATAAAGGGTATACGTCAAAGAAACAGGGCTTCAGATGTAGTTCTACTTTCCCTGGGTCAAACCCAGGTCCTGCAACCAAAGGAAAAATGAAACGCCATCTCAGTTGGAATGAATTGTGGGGAAAAGGCAAGTAACATGAAGAACTCGGACTTTCATTGGCTTTGAAAACAGTTAGAAAAACCATTACTCTCCATGTTTTTTCTCAGTGTGCTTTTTACCACAGCAGAACTTCAGCAACAGAACTCACTCAGCAGAACTAAGACAGTTGGTTGTCCCAGGCCAGAACAGCATCAGTGAATACAGCTGAGCTAATCAGACACATTTGAGAAAGAACAAAGAATTTGTTCCAAGTCAAGTCCTGAATCTGGTTTGATGACTCACAGGTATATCAGTTACATCCAGATGACAGAATTTGGCCATGATGTAAAGCTGTTCTCATGACAGGTCACTGTTCTCATTTGGCCATTCATTGAGATTTCTGAGAGCCCTTGAAATTTTGTAATTGGACACACTGACAGTCTCTCAGTTTGACTTTAGTAATATTCAATAAAATACATCTCTGCTGAACTGTTTGTCTCTTGTTGCTTCCTGTTGAGACCATACTGGGTGACTCACTGCTTTGGCTAATGACCAAAACTTATTTTTAAACACTTCTGCTTGAACTATATAATACTGTTCATATTTGTTTATATTAATTGTTTTATGTTTAGTTGTTTTCATTTAAAAAGATAAATATTTTCCTTAGTTAAAAAAGAAACAAATTATATTCTGTTATTCTTAGACATAAACGAAACCAAAGTATATGAAAACCTAGATTTAGAAAGACTGGATTTGCTTTTGATTCTGGAATACCTTTATTTAGGAATACTGTCAGATTTTTTTCCTGGTGACTAAAAAGTCTCTTCTGTTTCATATTTGACATTTTCATAGATAATACTTTGGCTACCAACTTCTAGTGTATTCTGGCTGACATTTTTTTTTTTTTCTTCTTGTTACTACTTTCTAAAAATATTGTAATTCACCTATTAGCAAAAGCAGACAAAACAAAAGATTTTGTAATCTGTGGCTGAAGAAAGGCCATGTGACATTTGTGTTACAGCATTAATTTGCTTAATTATTTATACAGAGACAGAGACTACCAACAATAAACAATCAACAGAGAAAATAACTCTTCTTTTCTTGTGAAATTTATTCATACAATTTTAGATCAGAATAGAGGTATTCTATGTCTTGATACAGGACATAAAACCAATCTTAATGTGTTGTGAGTGATACTAGACATTAAAGGATGTTTACTAGATTATCACTGGGTATGATGTGTGCTTCAGTGGCTTCACTATTGGATAAGAGGCAACCACAGCCAGAATCTAACTTGTGAATCTAATACATTTTCCTCAAGTTTTTGAATGTGTTTTTCCTTTTTTTTTGTTTTCCTTGCAGACACTTTTTGTAATTACTTCAATATATTTTCATAGCAGATTTCTCAGTAAAGAAACAGGCAAAAAAAGGTTTTAATTGTAACAGGAAAAGTAGAGACTTCTCTTTCCTGGTTTTCACAGCTTGCAATGGATCAACTTACTTTTTTGATTTCTCATAATTTAAGAAACCAACAACATAAAAGTGTAGTCTCTCCTAATCTATGTCAATTTATATCCTTTTACTCTTCCAGGTATTATATTTTTCCTGTCTTATGAAAAACAGTCTTAACATTTTCTCAATTGTCTCATTTCACATCATCAGCTTTGGAAGCAACCTCTTCAACTTCTTTTCTCCTCTGCTTCAGTTTGCTACTTTATGATATCTCTGTGAACTTCAAGACGTCTGTTTCTAAAAATCAAGGTATCTAATTTTTATTTTATGTACTTTTTCTTAGTTTTACTCCCAACAGAGAGATGAACCAAAATTAGCACAGGAGAAATGGCATAATATTCTATATTTATACAGTTATTAAAAAAAAAATCTAATCTATACAAAGATCTTTTTGTCTTAGGATATTCAACACTACTTCAAACAATTTTAGCCCTTATTATTCGAATAAAGAATATCTGAAACAGCATGAAGAATATACTATGATAAATGGTAATTAGTGTAAAAAATTATGGTTAGAATAAGGCATTTTTTCTAAGAAAAAAATTCTCCCCTTTCTTTTAGTTACAAAAAAACCCCCTCTTTGTGTACTGGCACAATCACTTCACTTTCAACATGCTTTAGGCTGTAGTACACTATATGGAAACTGTCAGCTTTAGGTCACTGCAAAAATTCTTCCTCTTCAAAATCTGCATAGCTGGCTCAATGTCTTTTTTTTTTATTTTTATCTCTTTCGTTACAGTATGCTTTCATTTTTCATTGATACTGTATTCAAATTTTCATTCTTCCAAGTGCTTATATTTTGTAAAGATTCATTTTTCATCTATCATCATTATTAAAACAGGAGTATCTTTCTGATAGCATTTCTACTGTTCAAGTCATTTTTAATGTTTGGGGGATGAAACAAACAAACAAAAAACCCCAGGAACTCTCTTTAGGTGACACAAGGGACTTCATATGTCACATAATCTCACCAGAAGTCAAAAATACTGAGTTACAGTTTTTTTGCCTATTGTTTTATTTTCCCATTCTACTTGTATCTCCTCTACCTCCCCCCAGATCCTTTCTCCAGAAATATGAGTGGATCTTTTCCTTACTTTGTGTCATGTTTAAATCTTTATCTTAAAAAAAAAAAAAAAATTAAAATTAAATTATTATGATTTGGCACATGGCTATTGGTATTGGTTTAATACAAATATTGTGACTGATTTGTTGACACTGAATTCAAATCATCATTCAGGAAGTAATTTCTTGAGAAAATCCATGTGAAGAAACTAAACTTTTTATTTTTTTATTCACTTACCAACACATTGATGTAGCATAATGTAGAAAATATACTAGCAACGTGTCATAAGAACAACTTAGCAATCAATAGCAAAGAGATATATGCTTGGTATCTTATTAAAAAAAAAAAAAAAAACCCCACAATTGGGGAATTAAAAAAATATAAAAAAAAATTAAACCCCCTTTTTTTTTTTTTTTTTTGGCTTGTTCCTGGAGGAAAGAACAAGGTTTGATTCATAGCACAATAAGGAAAACAGAAGGAAACTCTTCACATTGCAGGTGATAACATTTTGAAAAACTGTTCATAACACATACAAAGAAAAATCCCAGTCTTGAGGGTAAAACCTGACCAAGCACCTTTTCTTGGATGCACTTGAATATCACCTCATATTCAACTGTGGGTGCAGTGGGCAGTGGGAAGGAGTGCACCCCAGCAAGTTTGCCAATGACTCCAAGCTGTGTGGCGCTCCCTGAAGGGACACACTGGAAGGAAAGGACACCATCTAGAGAGACCTTGACAGACTTGAGAGGTGGGGCTATGCAAACCTCATGAGTTCTAGCAAGGCCAAGTGCAAGGTCCTGCATATTGGTCAGGGCAATCCCAAGCACAGATCCGGCCTGGGTGGAGAATGGATTGAGAACAGTGTTGGGGAGAAGGACTTGGGGTGTTGGTGGACAAGAAGTTCAACAGGACCCAGCACTGTCTGCTTGCAGCCCAGAAAGCCAAACTTCCTGAAGAAGTGGGTCCCGCAAGTCAAAGGAGGTGATTCTCCCAAACTGAGCTCTGCTCTGGTGAGACCCCACCAGGAGTACAGCACTCAGCTTTGGGATCCCCAACATAAGAAGGGCATGAAGCTGGTGGAGTCAGTCCAGACGAAGGCCACGAAGCTGATTAGGGGGCTGGAGTACCTCTGCTATTGAGAGGCTGAAAGGGTTGAGATTATTCACCCTGGAAAAGGAGAGGCTCTGGGGAGACCTTCCAGTTTCTTTCGAGTACCTAAAGGGGATTGACAAGAGAGTTGGAGAGGGACATACATATAAATTCAACTACATTAAGAAAAGGCATTGTACATCATAAAGGAAAGAAAGAATTTCATCCTTTTCCCCAGTGAGTAGGGGTGTGCTTTCTTGAGAGAGCAGTATGTGACACTAGAGCCAGAAAGGGACATGTATTTCCTACCTAGTGAAGAGCATTGGGTCTCCAGCATCCTACATGGAATATGTAAAGCCAAGGAGTCAGAAAGAAACAACAACACTGCCACTGATGATATTGCAACAAGAAAATGGAAACCATGGCAATATTTAAGGAAGAAAGCTAATCTTATGCTTAAGTCATACCTGCAGAAAAATGGCTGCAATATTCAATAAAATTGTATTTAGAAAGAAGCAGGTTGATAAATTTTTATCTCAAAAGAATGATAAAATGCTTTCCAGTCCATTATGGATGAAAAAAAGACAGCATCCCAAAGACCACCATTGGAATTTCTAGTAGGATTCTCTAAGGATTGGTACCAACCAATGGTAGTCACAATTCACTTCAGTTCTCTGTAAGTAAATTTGAAAAAAAACTCCACTCTTGATAAATTTCCTGATGACAAAAATATTGGCAACATGGTAAATTGATGAGTAAGACACAGCTATCACACAGTTTTTGAAAGGACTTAATAACTCTGACCCATTCAAAGAAATAGGTTTAGCACAGCTAAATGAATGTCATGTTTTTTAAGGAATGAGCAACAACTTCTGGGAAAAATAATTCTGAGAGCTATCCAGAGCACAAAAAAAACCCCTGAGCTTCCATGATGAACTTGTGACAAAAAGGCTTATTTTGATCTTTTGCTGTGTAAGTAAGAAGAATAAGGAAATACTACTGAAATAGATATCAGGACATGGAAGTCATTATTGTAAGCATATTTTAAAAGGCTTATTGAAAAGGCTTACATGAATAGAAAAGAAAAACAAACCTAACATTTAACATTAATTATTCCAAAGAGGAAAAAAAGGTGTCTTCTAGTAAAAAATGTAATAAGCTTAATCCATTTAGTTTACATATATCAGCAGAAAACATAGATGAGACAAATTTTAGGGATAAAAGGTTTTTCGAGTTATGCAACAATATTTCAACAGCTAAGAGGGATTCTTCAGCTCCTGACATTCTCAGCTCAGGACTGAATAATTTCAATGCCTTATTGTAGCTGAATGCAAGCTACTAAACCCTTGCAAGGCTGAGGATATACCAACACCTGCTGGTCCCCTCCAACTTAAAAGTATGGGTCTGAAGAGTCCTAATCCTACTGAGCCCAACTCAAAATATTTGCTGAAAATTTGATGCAAAAGGCAAAAATATAATGTGCTACATAACTGCCTCACTAGTTATTTGTGTTGAATAGTATTACTGCAGGTTGATAAAGTGTGTTTTATAAAAGATTAATTATGGGAGCACAGCAATGGCTTTGTCTCTGTCATTATTAAGTCCATTCTTTTAATGAAATTTTCTTGAAAGAAAAAAAATCCACAGAACTACTCAGCCACTCTATCTTTTATCTTGTCCTCTTGTTTCAGAATCTAACATTTTTTTTCTTCTCATTTTAGATGTTATTATTTGAAATGTACTTCATACAGCTGTTTTTTCTTATTATTTGATATTTCCTTTGAACTTTGGATCAGTTCCTTCTTTCCCTTTTTAATTAAATTGATTTATTAGCATCTGTAGACATGTGAAGTTATTTACCAAATATTTATCCTCTGAAACAGGTTCTAGACCTTATCTTTACAATGTAGAAGTTAAATATTACAAATTGCAGTATATTAAGCTTTTCTTTTATAGAAATAATTAATCTAAAAAGAGTAACGTATGGTGAAAATGTGCATGGATCCAAAAATGGAATTCATCCATCATAATATTAAGAGTCTCAGTTCTCTTACATTCCTAAAAGCTGGAAAAGGAGACACATCTGGTTATGAAATATCCTCATGGTATACCCAAGCCTGAAAGTCCTTTTTAAAAATAGAAATATAAGTTATCACTTCATCTCACAAAGCTATTAATTTATAAGTGGCAGTGTTTCATTCTTCATCACATACTAATAGGAAGTAGTGTCTATTATGATTTCTTCTAAACTAAGTGTTCTCTGTAGATGCACAAGAGATCCATTTTCTCCTATGATTTCAAATTTGGATTTTGATATTTCTTTTTGTCAGTGTCACCAGACTCAAAGACAATTGTAGGTATGACATGGATATGGAAATATTCATCCTCTCTGAGATGCTGCCATTTATATGTACAGGGTTAAAGGCTGTGAAGAAACTTGATTGGGAAAACTCAGGATCTTTAAGCAACTAAACCATAAGCAGTGAGGCTTTCAAGCCACACAGGTCAACACAGACATGTTTAATGACAGTTCTTGATTTGTATCTAGCCTTGTATTATTTTAGGTGCATCAAAACTCTGCTTCTACAGGAAACAGGCTGAAAAGGGAGGTTCAGAGGCAAAACCCTGGATAACACTATTAATAATTAATTTTTCCCAACCTACTTTTTAAGAATTTTTCTGCTAAACATTTCAAGTTCTGCATATTCATCTCTCTCCTCTGCTTAACCTCTAACCTTCTGCACATCTTCAATCATTCAAACATTGTCTTGCTTCCTTACCCCAAATCTGGACACTTTAGAAAAGTTCAGTGAGGAAACACAAGAGCCATAAATTCCTAACTTAGACAGGAAGGAATTGCAAGTTAATGTTCCATACAAAGTTTCTCACTTTATTTAGTTATGTGGTACTAAAAATCAATTATTCTTATGAAAATCCTAGAAAGAAATGTTCTTAAATTAAAAGAAGATGTGACTGACAAATAAATATAACTCTGAATTAAAACAGATTCTTCAGACACACCAAATGCATGTGTTGAATAGTTCTGATGGAAATTTGACATGCTAAGACACCCCAGCATGAGTGGTCTCTCTGTGTCATTAATCAGATTTTGTATGATTATAAATTTCCCTCTACCACATAGCTTGGGATGTAAAGTATATGGCATACAGAAGTGTATAACATGAAGCAGAAACAAGTTTCTTCAAGACTCTTTTGCATTACCTGTTTAACTCTACATTGAAACATATAGTTTTCTCGGTTTTTTAAAAGCTGAGAACAATTGTGCACACATGCATCTAAGCTCCCTGCTGGCATAGCGATAACCTGCAGGGAGATATTTATTTAATGCTACACTGAGCAGATGAAACACTACACAATAACAGCTTCTCCTCCTGAATGTAAACAGGAAAAAAATCTTATAAGTGGTCTGTACTCTTTAGAAACTCTTTTTCTACATTTGGATAGACTGCAACGATTTTCTCTTATAAATTATTTAGATTTCATAAATGGTTCAAGGTACCTCTGCCTCTTCTCTTCAAAACAAGGAGCAAAAATAATGCTTTCATATTTTTTATGCACGTTCTGAATATGAGGAAATAGAATAGGAAGAATAAATAAAGTTTAGGGAACCGTAGGCAACTCCCTATGTTCCTTTAAGATTACAGAAAAAAATAAATATTTTTTGGGTTTTTAGCACCAAAGAATCCCAAGTTTTCCGGAGATAAAATCTGATGAACTTCAAGGAGCAATGTTTGACCTTGAATGGAATTCAAAAGTTTATTCAGGATTCTAATTTCATGAAAATCTAGGCAGTATTATTTTAAAGAAATATGAACCAAATACAATACTAGAACCAAGGGGGTTCTGGGTTTTTTTTTCTACAAAAATATTACAAAAGAAAAACCAGTGAAAAATATCAATATAAAGGTAGTAGTTATTATATAAAAAACATTTTTCAATGAGTAGTAAAAAAAGCCAGTTCCACTGAAATTAATGGTCAAATTACCAACTAAACTTTCCTAAGAATACAAAAAATTCACTCTTAATAAAGAGAGAAATTCTTAATTGCAAGGGTTAAAAAAACAAACCCAAATCCTAGATTATGTAGAGATGAAGTTACTTGAATCTCTAAGGAAGCTGAATTTAAGGTGTCTCTAATTGCCTTATCTAAAAAATTAATATGTACCCAAATTATGAGTAAATTCTAATATTTGTGTGATATTGAATACCTTTTTAAGGACCATTATGGAGCACAGTTTCCATTGACGTGAGTAAAAAACCTAAGAGTCCTTGCACCTTTATTCTTTTTGTCAGAATAAAACATGATGCTTAGGTCTTTCCAGGGATTCTACGTTTTTCAATGTATTACATTATTTCAATGTATATAGTAATCTATTTATCGTATACTATGTACTTTGCTCATAATTTTTCTGTGTATTTCATAACCTTGTCTGTCACAGAAATAACATATCAGACTATTTTTCTTGCTATGATAAAAGACTGAGAGTTTATCAGACTGGTTATTTTGCAATTCATTTATTTTTTCTCCTTTCAGTGTCTAGCAATTTTGTTCCTCACAATATGCTCATGGTACCAGTAGATTTTTCAGCACACAGTCAATATATGTATACACAAACAAAGAAAATTTTTATCAGCTTTATAAAGGAACAAACTAACTGTTTCTGATTTCAAAAAGAATTGTTTACATGAAAATATGTAAAAAAATATGTTTGCAGTGCAAAAACATCTGAAATACCTTCAAGGGGCCTATCCACATCTCTTAGAAATGACCTTTGCAGACTATTTACTACTGTAGTTTTGGGCATAATTGTCAACTGGTGACATTTTGCAGAATCACAGAATGGTTGTTGTCAGAAGGGACCTCTAGAGGTCATCTGGTTCAGCCTCCTTCTCAAGCAGAGTCACCCAGAATCAGTTGTCCAGGACAATGTCCAAGCAGCTTTTGAACATCTCCGAGGGTGAACACTCCACAACCTCTCTGGGCAATCTGTACTACTGCTCAGTTCAGATGGAGCCTTCTGTGTTTCATTTTGTGCCCATTGCCTCTGTCACTTGGCATCACTGGAAAGAACCTGACTCTGACATTCATGTACCCTCCCTTCAGGTATTTATGTCTGTTTATAGGATCTCCCCTCATCCTTGTCTTCTCCTGAAAACAGCTCTGTGGTTCCTCATAAAAGAGATGCTCCAGTCCCTGCTGACAATAATCCTCCTAATGCAGCCCTAGATACAAATAGTCTTCTTTGCCCAAGGGATATATTGCTGACTCATGATGGCACATGGTACATTCCTTGTTTGTTTGATAGAGAACTTAATTTTTCTGAAAATTCAGAATCATTCATTTGCATTCAAATATTTAAAAAATACAACCAGCTAGCTTTGATCTTAGCTTTCTGAGTGGAGGCTTGCCTACTGTGGAAGACTGCACGGCATGTCTCTACAGCACTGCTCTCTCCACCTCATTCTTTTCTTGCCTCTTTTCTGGTTCTTCAAGTTGAACACCTCCAAAAAGAAATGTCTTGTCTCTGTGACTGGCAAATTATACATATACATCATTTTATGTCTGTTTTCTCAGCACTAGTCATATACACATGCCACCTCAAGTTATAGGAACTGCATCTGCACCCTGTGGATACCTGTGACTTGGACTGTGTGGAAGTGGCAACTCCAGAAGAAGGATTCTGGAACCCCCAGCCCTGAGAAGATCAGGCTGAAGAAGGAAGAACAGGATGCCACAGGCATCCATGTGGTGTGGTATCTTTGTTTAATCTCTTTTTCACTCACCGTCTTTCTCTTTTTCCTTCTCTGCCTCTCCTCCTGTTTCTTTCTCTCTACATCACTTTTACTGTTAAATAAAATCCATGGTATTGACTTCTGCATATGGTCTAGTTTGCACCATAATTCAGGCAGAGGCATCTCTTATAATCTGATCATAACAATGGTTATACTTGGTTCGTCTGTAGTTATATGTGTTGCCTATGACATGCTTAAATACATCACAAAAAAGTTTCTTGGGTTTCTGCTACAGAAGATACCTGGTGTATTTTTCAGTAAATGGGAGGGAGATGAGCTCATTCATGTGAAGAATGGCTTCCCAAGTCCTACTTGAAAAAATTAATGGAAATAAGACTCTGCAGAGCAACCACAGGAATAATAGAATCTTTTGTCATAGCCAAGATTTTCATGCATTTACTTCCTGAAGATCAAATCATACTTCAGTCTGTGCATATGTAGTTTATATTAATATCACTAGGAACTGAAAATTTAGTGTAAAGAATACCCATGAGGTGCAGTATACCCATGAGATGCATTTTTAGTTACAAACTTGTCTGAAGGTAGAAAAAAAAGCAGACCAGTCTATAAACACCTTGATATTTACAGGCGTAAAAACCCCATTGGAGATGGTCTGTGTTGGGCATCTGTGAACTGGTCTGCACATGAACATGGATTAGATATACTAAAGACACATAAGGCTAGTTGTAAAGTGCAGATTCCTTCTACTCACCTTTAGTATTGGGCTTGTTACAGCTTCAGCTGAGTTTTCACAATGTCTAGTCACAATCACAGAGGTCTGTCAATAGAGAGCAAGATTGCCTCAATGTTATTTAAGCCAAACCCTGCTACTGGAAAGGTCCTTCACATGACTATAGAAACTTAGCTGCTTTTCCACCTATGCTTCCTATTCCTTTCTTAAGACCTGGCTCCCAGAAGAAAGCCTGATAATCATTTACTTGAGATAGACATTAAATTGATAATGCAAATATAAAGTTACTTGGAACTTAGTTGGTTGTCATCAGAGGATAATTTGATCTGGATATGGATTTATGGATGAGGACCTTTAGCTTTCAAATCCAGTTATGAGAATATTTTGTTTTGGGATGCCATGCATGCTACGTAATTTTTTATTTTCTACAGGAACCCTATGTGGCTTTTTTTCCACTTCTGAAAGCATTTCAAATTCCTTTGTCCTAGCAGTGCTTGAATCACTTTAACACAGAACAAATTTTACTTATCTCCTTTATTACTACTTTCATCCCAAAAATCAGCTTCATGTGGTTTTGAATATAACACATGATTTTAAAACACGTAATTCTAGTCTAAAAAACTTGTTTTAAATCCTAGCTACAATCAAAAGCATTAGACTGATGTTTTACCTCATGACATCCAAACTTCTATACTTTATTCTGAAGTAAACTGTAATATAAAAGATGGGAAAGAAGAAGCATATTTAAATAGTGTTTATACTTTATAAACAGCTTACATTTCTAATTTATATATCCAAATATAAATAGCAGCTCCTTTGTCTACCTTAGATTAAGAAGGTAATTAATTTATAAATGGAGAGTTGATTAATGTATGTTTTACTGAAGTTAAAATTTTAATAGACATAGATACCGATAGGGGCTATATTGATCTCTAATAAGGAGACATACAGAAAGAAAGTCTATTACTTCCTCATTAATGTATTACATTTGCAGTCCAGACTATTTAAATGTTTACTACCTGTATTTAATAAAGATGACACCCTATCTGCAAAAATAAAGACATTGTAAAGTATAACTGCTCTTTCCTTCTTATTATTTTGGAAAAGAGATATAAAGAAATATTCAAGAAATGAAGAACAGAATGCATAATACGAATTTCATATTTGCAAATAATTTAAAGTAACACTTGAAACTGTCCAAAACTCATTTTTATACCATATCCTCTAAGAAACTGTTCCAGGCCACTTTCATGAAATTGTACATGTCAGTAAAAATATTCTGTTAAAATTTTACTTTTAAATGTGTTTTCTTTAACTTCTGGATCATTTTGCATTTCATATGGAATTTTTCTTCTAACACAAAACATTACATTTCCAAATGCAGATTTGCAGGCTTGTGACTCAGTTTGACATGAATTCACACAGTTAAATCCCTACGTTTTACTTTGAAAACTGATACTCTACTATTAATAGATTTTTAAATTGCTATATATAAAAACATGAAGTGATTAAATGCAGTATCTAGTTCAAGTTTGCAGAAATTTTAAATTTGTTTTCTTAGCTCTATGAATAGCTAATTAAATAAATCCTATTAAATATATAAATTTTATATGTTTCATCTTCTAAAATGTTTTTATTCATATTGAATCTATAGTCATATAATAGCCATTCTGAAGTGCAATTAGTAACACTAACTTAGGTTGTTTTGAGGAAGAAAATCTTTACCTTGGAGTCCTAGAACTCTACTAATAATTTGAGGGACTCTATTTATCTAACCAGAAAAAGAACTCTTAGTAAATTCAAGATACTAAGATTTTTGGTATCTTTACTTTTTTGATATCTTCTATTCCTCTTTCCTTGTCACATACATGAGCAAGCTGGTGGCAAATTTGATGTTCTACTGCAATATTTTTAGCCTGGTATGTGAATGTTGCCATTAAAAGAACAGGCACCATTATAAATGACAGTAATTTTTAGATTTCAAAAGAACTGAAAACTTAGTATTTGGTTCTTATAATCCATCTTCAAAATGAATCAGGTATAGCTATATATGCAATTCTGTTGACACACGGTTGATAGTCCAAACATTGTCTAATGATAACCTAAACCAAATACTTCAGACACAAGACCTATGAAAAATCAGGTTTTTGAATCTAGGCAGATATGTGCAGTTGTCCCAAGGCTGTTAATTTGTATGGAGTTTACTGTGAATTTATCTAATATTATATCTACCTTGTGATGGTAAGTGAAATATGTACATATAGTCATATTTTACTCTCATTGTTCTGCAGAAGGAATGTGTTGTAAATTATTATCTTGGAAATTTTCCTCCCTTGTACATCCCTGGGGAAGAAACTTAAATTCAAGTGACTTCTGTTAATTTTTTAACATATGTCTAGCACATATTTAAAATACTGAGGCATTGATGAAGAAGAGACAAAAAGGTATTTTGAGGTGATAGTAAAGGAAACATGGAATCATTTAGGTTGAAAAAGACCTCTAAGAGTTCTTAGTTCAACCACTAAACAATCAAACAGTCAGGTCACCACTAAACCATATCCCCAAGTCCCACATTGATGGTTTAAAATTCCTGCAGAGGTGGTAACTCAACCACTTCCCTGGGCACCCAATCACAGTGTCAGACAAACATTTCCATGAAGATGCCTTTCTTATATCCAATCTAAACCTCCCCTGGTGCAACCTGGGGGCATTTCATTTTGTTGCTTGGGAGAAGAGACCAACACTCACCTGAATAAAAGTTCCTTCCAGGTCGTTGCAGAGAGTGATAAGGTCTCCCCTGAGCCTCCTTTTCTCCAGGCTAAACAACTCCAGTTCCATCAGCTATTTTCATAAGACTTGTGCTCTAGGCCCTGGGCCAACTTTGCTGCCCTTCTCTGAACTTGCTCCAGCACCTCAATATTTTTCTTGCAGTGAATGAGCCAAAACTGAACACGGTATTCAGGATGCAGCCTCACTGTGCCAAGTACAGGGGGGCAATAACTGCCCTAGTCCTGCTGTCCACACCTTTTCTGGGCAGGTTTGCAGTCGCTCTTCCCCAAGCCTGTAGCACTGCATGGAGTTGTTGTGACTGAAGTGCAGGACCTGGTAATTCACCTTGTTGAACCTCATACAACTTTCCTTGTCCCATATGTTTATAAAGATAATAAATAAACCTGTCCCCAAGGCTTTGTAACTATGTTTCCCCAGGATCTAACTTAGGATAGTTTTTTACTTGTCCTTCTTTTTTGCTGATATATTTATGGAAACTTGTTTTATTGTTTTCTATGTCAATAGTCACATTGCCAACAGTCAGCCCAAAATCCACGTGGGCTTTGACCCTTCAAATTTACTTCCTGCATAATCTCACACATCCTTGTAGTCCTCCTGTGTTTCCATCCACTTCTTACAAACGTCATAAACTCTCTTTTCTCTGTCTGAGTTTGTCAAAGCTCTCTGTTCAGCCGGTCTTCTTCTTTGCTAGTGCATCTTTTAGCACATGGTGATGACCTGTTCCATGCATTTAACTTTGCCTTGAAGAATGTCCAACCTTCCTGAACTCTTTTGCCCTTCAGGACTGCCTCTCAAGGGACACTGTCAATCAGCCTCCTAAACAGGCCAAGTCTGCCCTTCTGAAGTCCTAGGTGTACGTTTTGCTGACCCCACCTCTTTACTTCTCTGTGGATGGAATGCTCTATTATTTAGTGATTGCTACGACCAAGACAATCTCCAAGTACCACATCATCCACCATTCCTTCTCTGTTAACAAACTACAGGTCCAGTGAGGTACATTTACTAGCTGACTCACCAGTTGTATGTCTTCCACACATTCCAGGAGCCTTCTAGACTGTTTTCTCCCTGCTGTGCTGTATTTCCAGCAGATAGCTGCTGAGTTGAGTTCCCCCAAAAGAAAAAGGGCCAGTGATCATGAGACTTCTTCCAACTGCTTATAGACTTGTTGTGGTTAAAGGACAACAACTTTTTTTTCTCCTTCCNGTTGGGTGGTCTATAACAGATTCCCATCAGGATGTCTGCCTTGTTGTCTTCCCCCTGATTCTTAACCATAAACACTTAGTCCTATCATAACAGTCATGAACCTGGAACCACTCCCTACCATACAGAACTATCCCACTGCCTCTCCTTCCTTGCCTATGCCTTCTGCAGATTTTACAGACATCTATTGCTGCAGTCCAGCAGCAGATTTCCATGAATGGTAGCTGTGTCAGTTTTCCTACTGCACAATGGTTCCCAGCTGCTCCTGTTTGTTGCCTAAGCTGTGTGCATTGGTGTAGATGTGCTTCAGTTGAGCTACAGATGTCACCACCTTCCTGGAGAGAGAAGCCCTAATTTCTATGTGGCCATTCTCAGACAATTCTAGGATATGACCTTAGTATTTTTGCTATGGCATGGATCTCCATCCAAGGAATGTAATGGGGTAGAAAGTCTTCTTTTCATATCTTTAACCTGGATCACAGGGAAGAGGCAGAGTTCAGAGCTAATTCTGTTTAATAAGCATATTACACAAAAAATACTTTAGATTAGGATTCAATATGAAACTTCCCTACCAGAACTCATTTTGGAAATTGGTTAATAAGGGACATAGTAGCTCTTCAGCAATATTAAATCATTCATGGCAGCAAAAATCAACTGGTTCACTTATATCTTGAAGAGAGACTTTCTACCATTTACTTACAATGTCTGCCAAGATTGTCTTCAGCTCTTCAAAACATTCAAAACCTGAAATTTAACTGCTCTGTTATTTTATCTTCAAATGCATAACTGTCTTTGTGGTGTAATAGGTAAATCAATTTCCTTCTAATCACACTTGTCACAGGGACATAGACTGTCCATTCTCTGATGAATGGAAGGTTCATCATGGAAAGATCCTTGGTTCTTTCAAGTTCAAATATTGTATGGCATAATTTTGATGCTGAAGTTATATAAATACCAGGATCCCAAATATACTCATTACAAATATCTGTTACCATTACTGAAATTAAATCTTTTGGCAAAAAACAAATCACATCTCTTAATAATTCACAAGTGACAAAATACAGTGTTTTTTCACTGGGAATAATCAATGGTTTGTGTAAATTAAAAAAAAAAATTAACATTGTAGTGTAACTATGCCTTGCAAGAGCTGTTCACATCTTTCCCATTTTAAAAGAGGAAACTAATGCATATTAGAAAAACCAGGCAAGAAAGACAAGTTCAACTACTTCTGTATTTTCAGTCAAAGATTTATAGCTTCACTGGGCTGTTTTTTCCACATATTAATAAATAATGGATTGTGGAATTTAATTTGTATTTTAAACTATACTAGCTATACATTCAAACCATTTCAGTGGTACTGTAATGTGGCTATAGTAGTCATTACTAAAACTTCATACCAAGTAAAAGAGCTGCCTCTGATATCAGTTGTAATTGTGTTTGTAGACAACACTCTCCTCATGGGAGACATGTAAGCAAACAGATACAACTTTTTTTTAACATATGTTACATTCCCAAAGGCATCCATTTTTCATGTAAGTCACTAATATTCTCATTATACGTGTATTTTCTGAAACGAGGAAACATGTTATTTCTGAGGTGAACTATCAAAAGCAATCATCTTGTATAAAAATTCTTCATGGCTTATATTTTTTGGTCAAGACAAGCTGGAAGACCTCCTAATTTCCCTTTCAAAACTTTGGTTATACAACCATTACTTTTCCAAGCAAACAAAAACACATTAAACATTTATATATGCAAAGACATAAGCCAAGAACAGGGATGAAATTTATTGCAAAACTTAGTCACAAGACTGAGTAAAACTAACTGGTGGGGTTTTTTTTCAACTAAAAATTAAATATTATAATTTTTAAAAAATTTAAATTTCCATATCAGATGTTGCCACCAACTAGCATACAGTTCCATCACTGTTTGCTTACCTAACTAATCTAAACCATCAGTGAAATAACCCTATTTACACTAGTTAAAATTTTTAGAAGCAAACAAATATGTATGGAGAGTGTATACGTGCATATATGTGTCTATGTATGTATTGAGCAGATGTGTTATGGCAAAGGTGAGTAAGAGTAATACATAATCACAAATCGGTTTATTTTCCAAGGAATCTCTGGAGAATACCTAGTCCAACCCCCTTGTTCAAGCATGGACACCTAGAGCAGGTTACCCAGGATCATTTTCAGTAATCCCTTAAATGTCTTCAATGATGGAGATTTCACACCCTCTTTAGACATCCTCTTATAGTGTTTAACTGCCTTCACAGCTACTTAAAAAAATAAAGTTTTATTTTCTAGTTTCTGTATAAATGTAATCTCCTGTATTTCAGTTTGTGCCCATTGATTGCTTCGTTTGCTTTGTGTGGGTACTACTGACAGAAGCCTGGTTCTACATTCTCTACCATCACGTATTTATACAGACTTCTAAACCTTCTTCAGGAAGGACAGTCCCAGACCAGCAAGGTATGCTAAGGAAACTTTCCTGTCTACCCATATAGAAGCCACTCTGGCAGTCACAAACACACCACCTGAGCTGGCACTGAAGCTGCTTCTCAGCAGCTGGCTTCTGGGAGCTGACCAGTGCTACACTGGGCTCACTACACACACCACACCACACCACACCACACCACACCACACCACACCACACCACACCACACCACACCACACCACAC
>VZTR01025221.1:63480-89437 GCA_013400775.1 Chaetops frenatus
GCTTACTGGCTCAACCCCAGATTCCCCACAGTAGAGTCTCAGCCATCTCAATTCTTACAATAATTTCATCTTGGTGCAATAACTAAATAACAAAATAGCAGCTTGAGCTGGTGCCTCCAAGGAGGGACTCTGAACAAAGGAAACCCTGGGCTTTTAACAGACTGAAAGCAGCTTGGTGGAGAAGGGCTCGAGGTACTGGTGGATGAAAAATTGGACATCAGCCAGCAATGTGCACTTGCAGTATAAAAAGCCAACTAAATCCTGGGCTGCATAAAAGGTGGCATGGCCAACAAGTGGAGGAAAGTGACTTTCTCTTCTACTCTGTCTTCTAAGAACTCACTTGGAGTACTGTGACCAGCTCAGGGGCCTACAGTATAAGAAAGACATGAACATGTTAAAGCAGATCCAGAGGAAGGTTGTGGAAATGATCGGAGGGCTGGAGCACCTCTCCTATGAACACAGTATGAGAGAATTGAGGTTGTTTGGCCTGGAGAAGAGAAGACTCCGAATGAGACCTCATTATATCATGGAATGGTAGAATGATAGAATCATAGATTTATAAAATCATAGAATCGCATAATGGCCTGGGTTGGAAAGGACCTTGAAGATCATCTAGTTCTAACCCGCTGTCATGGTCAGGAAAAACTTTTGCCAGACCAAGTTGCTCGAAGTCCCATCCGACCTGTCTTTGAACACTTCCAGTGACAAGGCCTCCACAGCTTTTCTTGATAACCTGTTCTAGTGCCTCAGCACCCTCACAGTAAAGAATTTCTTCCTAATGTCTAATCTGTCCTCTTTTAGTTAAAAGCCTTTCCTCCTTGTCCTTTCACTACAGGCCCCTGTTAAGAGGCTCTCTCCAGATCTCCTGTGGGCCCCCTTTAGGTACGCAAAAGTTTCTCTAAAGTTTCCCTGGAGCGTTTTCTTCTCCAGGCTGAACAACCAACTGTCTCAGGGTGTCTCCATAGAAGACATGCTCAATCCCTCTAATGATCTTGGTGGCCCATCTCTAGACTCACTCTAGCAGGTCCATGTCCTTGTGTGATGGGGACCCCAGAGGTGGATGAAGAACTCCAGTTGGGATCTTATGAGAGCAGAGTAAAGGGACAGAATCACTTTGCTTGCCCTGCTTGCCTTGCTGCCTTGGATGCAGCCCAGCATGTGATTGGCTGTTAGCATGCATTGCTGGGTCGTATTTAGCTTTGCATCCACCAATATTTAGCACTTCAGTACCTGAAGAGGGCCTACAAGACGATTGGAGAGAGACTTTTTACCAAGTGAGTAGTGGCAGAACATGGGGCCATGGTTTTAAGCTGAGAGTCTATTTATGTTGGGCATATGGTTTGGACATTTTCTTCAAGAGTGGCAAGACACCCAAGAAGGTGAGCCAGAGAAGCTGTGGATGCCTCATCACTGAAAAAGATCAGGGACAGGCTGAACAGGGCTTTGAGTACCTTGATCTAGTGAAGGATGTCTCTGTTATTATTTGAACTTAGAAAACATATTTTGGATTTATCAAAACTCTGAAAAAACTTCTTGGTAACTTATGAAAGTACTAATGCAAGATTTGATCTTTCTGGTTACATTGCTACCCTGGACTGACAGACAGTGAAAGCTAAGAAAGAAAAATCTGACTTTAACAAACAGAACAGAGAAAAATTATAAGCAGCTTGTGAATAATATTAGGATATGGCAATTTTTCCACTCTTCTAATTAACCTATGCAATGGGAAATCAGATTAATTTAAAAGTGACCTCTGCAGGATGTCACATGTAATCTATAGGAGGAAGAATAAACAGCTCAGCATTTTCCTAAAAGTTTTTGTGTTTGGCATTGTGAAATTGCCTTAAGGTTCAGAGACTTAAGCCATTTGATAAATACTGCAAAAGGGGAAAAAAATGGACCTGTCAAATTCAACATGTCAGAAACCCTATTAGGTCCCAAAAAAGTGGGAAATACATACCTCTCCTGGGTCCATTTCTAGCGACAGTATGTTTTACTCTCACAGTATGCTGGCAAACCTTTTTATATCAACAGTAAATGTGTGTTAACATATAGGACAAGCTCCCCAGCTAAGAAGTGTGACTGTATCAGAAGTGACAATCTGGAATGTTAAATTTTTTTTCTGTTTATGTTCAAAGGAAAGAAAATGGCGTTTATCAAAGGTCTTGTTTACCTACTTAATGTGCTGAGCATTGGAATTTATACCATAAAGATTAAGCCTCATTAGAAATACAGAAAGTGGCTGAAGGAGAAAAGGAAATAATCAAGGCTGAAAATAGCATGATTGCTTTTGTTAGAGTGTTTCAAACGTCACCTAAATGTGCAAGAGTTGCTATATTCATTTTAGTACTAGAAAAAAGTACTTTGTACTTTCTGTGACATGATATTATATGTGGCATAATATCTACATCTGTAAAAGCTCTGTTAAGAAAACATCTGTGAGGCAAGGTTTATTAGTGCAGAGGTGGAACTATTCTTATGCAACTAAATTCCTTTTGGGACCAAACAACTACCTTTTAGGCCAATTAGTTCTGCATCAAGTGGAAGTACTAGCTCAGGTCAGCTCTCCATTACAGGGTTTAAACATGCCTCAAGTCACTACTGAACATTTCAAGGTTTTACCTGATGCCATAAAAAACCTTTCCTGCTAGCAATTTATTTAAATTGCTGAGATGGAAGGTTTGCTTTGAAAATCTGTTCCATTAGTTCCAGCTAGTCAAAAATATGAATGTTTGAATATATACAAGTCCACACATAGTACAGGTCTATTCCTGATATTTGTAACCCGCAACAGAATATTATTATATCTGAAGCCAAGGCACTGACTACAGACATAATTTTGTCCTTTGCACAAAAATACACCACCTTACTGATTAAAAAATGAGAAAAGCAGAGGTTAAAGCTATCTTTTTTGTTTTGTTTTGTTTTGGTCACCGCTTATGGGCAGTCTTACAGTCACGGATCAGCCAAAATCTCTGTTGCCTTCAGATGGCAGGACTGAGACCAATATATGATTCAAATTGCCAAACACCTTACACAGATCTGCAGCAGACCCTTTCTTGCTATTTTAAAGGTTAATCCAAATCACATCTGAAACCGAGCATGTTATATAAAGGGGTTTATGTGTATTTGACTTAGAGTTACTATAGTACTGAGAGTAATGCTCATTACAGTAGAATAAGTGGTTGTACTTTGAATAGTCTTTCCTGGGTTGCTCTCTGGGGATGTGTGGAGTAGTATTGTGAGCCTATGAATATAAAAGCTGTCTGAACATAAATTCAAGCTACTTTAAGAAAAAGCAGTTTAATCATGGCACAGTATATAATATAATGATCCTCTTAGCTAGACTATAATAAGATAAACTTTAATCATAATCAGAGTTGTACTTGTGGGTGCATTTACAGGGCATTTTTTCCACAATATTATGCAAAGTTATGAATTTATTTCTCCCTGTGCATGCGATTTGAATAAGGTAGGGAAAATGGTTCTCTGTACTGGGAAAAATCATCTTATTCACCTGGTAAAAGCTCTCTTAAGGCATTTTTATTATGATCTACACTAGTTTTCAAAGTTAAGTTTTTTCTTTTGAGTTTTCATATAATATTCAGGATTACAAGACAAATAGTTTTTATTAAAAAATTGCTCAAGGAATGGAATTGCTCAACTAATAACTACACGAGGCCAGTAATTTTTCTAGTCTTTCTTTTAATTTGCCTCTTTATCACAGAAATTAAGGTGCCTAAGTATGAAAACTTGTTTTAAAATGTAGTGTTTCTGAATTATGCCTGATAATGGAGAGACTAGTCTATTAATTAGCAAAAATAAATGATTGTGTAGTTGTCCAAATATATTTTGAAAATGTCTGTAGACATGAAACCTCTGTTTGATGCCATAGTTTACAAGTGTTGGCCTTTCTAGAACTGCAGCACTGCAAGACAGAATAGAATGGTTACATTAAAAACTGATAATTAAATATGTTCATATTTGGATGCTTACAACATTTTCAGTTTGCAGTTAAGACTTGATTTTAATTATTTACTGATGTTTCAATTATTCAGCTTGCCATACTGTTGCTGGTAGGCTTTTCATTGTTCTAATTCTCTGATCTGTAAATGTTTAGTGCAGTTATTACACTACCAGTAACTAACACTAGATTGACAAAATTATATTCCTTTGCTACATCATCAAAGGGAGAAATGAGCAAGTGATCTAAGTTGTGGTCATTTCTTTGTTATTGTAGCTCTGTACCTAAATGATTGAGTAATGATCAGGGCAATTATTCAAGCATATTCAAGTGTGATTTTTTAATCTAGGATAGAGTTAACTTTCTTCATAGTAGCTGGATATCTGCATAGTCTGTTTGGGATCAGTAAGTGTATTGAATATGTGCAGAAAACAATGTTGATAAGACAGGGATGTTTTCACTATTGCCAACCAGCACTTGCCCAGAGTCAAGGTGTTTTCTGCCTCTCACTCCACCCTTGTAGAGAGCAGGTGTATAAGGAGTGGGGAGGAGACACAGTCAGGACAGCTGGCCCCAAGTGATAATTCCATACCATGTAGCATCATGCTCAGCATATAAAGGTAGCGGAAGAAAGAAAGGAGAGACTTTTGGAGTGATGGCATTTGTCTTCTGAAGTAGTCACTAATGCATGATGGTGCCCTGCTGGTGATGGCTGAACACCTGATGGGAAGTATTGAATGAATTTCTTGTTTTGCTTTGCTTGTATACATGGCTTTTTTACCCATTTAAATTATTTTATCTGAAATCATGAGCTTTCTCACTTTTACCTTTCTGATTGTCTGCCACATTTCACAGAGGGCAGAGTGTTCAAGAGGCTGAGTAGTGCTTATTGTCATCTGGAGATAAACCATGACAATGTGTCCATCTGTTTTCCAGTTCACCATGCATGGGTAGAACTTAAGAAGGTTTGTTCTGTTCTACTACATAAGGATACGTTATTTAATTTTTCCAGGTGTCTGTCAATCCTACCAGATTTCCATAAAACACCTTGAAAACATTTTGTCTATCTAGAGTTGCAAGAGGCACTGGGTCAAGAATCCAAATACTCAGGTTACAGAACCTTCTGCTATGCTACACGTTATCCAGTGTGCACACCTGATTTCTTTCTATGGAAAAGTCACAGTGATTGGATGAGGATGAAGGTAACACATAATTAAATGGCATTGGGGAATTTAAGAGAGTTGAGTCCAATACTGGTGACAGAGAGGTGGCCTTGGAGCTGAGTGAGACTAGTGAGCTTGGAGTGAGACTAGTGAGCTTGGAGTGAGACTAGAAGAAGCTCTGACATGAGGACTTTACACCCTGCAGAGCTGCACAGTTATCCAGGGGATGACTGAGCCTCCTGGCTTCTTGAACATCCTCTGCTTCCTGAGGCTATAAGAAGGCAGTCACAAGAGGAACCCAGGAAGAATCCTTATGAATTTCTGTCCTGTTTTTTAAAAGAAACAAACTGAACCCAAGGTATCTTTAATGGAATACTTCCAATCTGTGGGTGGTATACTCAAAAAAAAATCATCAGCCTTACATTTACAATAGCACCATAGTAGATGGATAAAAGTCTCAATGGACATCAGTGTTATGAACCAGTGTTCCTCAGACAGTTTGCAGGTAAGTGACATGGATGACACAACTGAGGGATGCGATGCCATCCAGAGGGGCCTGAACTGGCTCGAGAAGTGTGCCCATGGGAATCTCACGTGAATTAACAAGACCAAATTCAAGGTGCTGCACCTGGTATCAAAGCAGGCTGAGAATGAACAAATCCAGAGTAGCCCTGCCCAGAAGGACATGGTGGATGAGAGGCTGGACTTGACCCAACAATGCAGGCTTGCAGCCCAGAAAAGCAACTGTGTCCCGGGCTTCTTCAAAAGCAACGAGGGCAGCAGGGCAAGGGAGGGGATTCTGCCCCTCTGCTCTGCTCTTGTGAGACCCAACCTGCAGTGCTGCATCCAGCTCTGTGGTCCCCAGCACATGAAAGACATCAACCAGCTGGAAAAATTCTAGAGGAAAGGCACCAACAGGAAGAAGGATGGAATACTTCTTCTGTGATGAAAGACAGAGAGAAGTGGGATTGTTCAGCCTGGAAAAGAGAAAGCTTCGGGGCAACCTAATTTCAGTCTTCCAGTATCTGAAAAGGACCTACAAGAAAGATGTAGAAAAACTTTTTACAAGGGCATAAAGTGATAAGACAAGGAAGAATAGCTTCATACTGAAAGAGAGTAGGTTTGGATGATGTATTAGGAAGGAATTCTTTGCTGTGGGGGTGGTGAGGCACTGGGACAGGTTAAGAATTTGTGAATATCCCATCTCTATAAGTGTTAACACCTAGGTTGGATGGGACTTTGAGCAACTTGTTCTGGTGAAAGTTGTCACCATTTATGGTAGGGAACTTTGAACTAGATGATCTTTAAGATCCCTTACAACACAAGCCATTTTATTTTATCTGAAGCCATCATTCATCAAGCAATGTTTATTTCTGAGAAACTCTAAATTTTTAAGAGTAACTTATTTTGCATCCAGACTAGGTTATTTAAGTGAAGATTCTCATAGAAACTAGGTCATATTTGGGATATTCTGTATAAATCTTGTAGCAGCATGGGTTAGTATTGGGCACATGGTTGCAAGTAATTATTGATACCTCCCTCTTGGGAAAGAGCCTGAAAAATCTAAATTTAGCTTTACATATTTTATAAAAAAATTGAATGTGATGATAAATAAATAAATAACTTGTGACAATATAGCATCTGTTGAAATTATACATTTCTGCAAAGGCAATGCAGAAAATAACCTGGTGAAAATACTTGCATGTTTTTACATGAAAATCAAGTATAAAAATATGACACTTCTTAAGAATACCTATAAAACAGTCATGGTAATTCTGTAGGTAGCACCCAATGTGGGAAATTGAATATGACAAGAAAAGTTTGTATATAATACTGTAATCACTTAGAAAAGTATTTTTCTTTTAGAACATTAATACATAATACTTGGAGAATTATAGCAAAAGAATATGTAGATAAATTCAGTGCCTTCATGTCCCTGTTAAGTATTTCTACCTTTTTTTGAATAACCACTACAACTAAGCTGCACATCCCTGAAGGGACCTGGGGCACAAGCTGGGTGTAAAGAGGTGGCTGAGAGCTGAGCAGGAGGTGCACTGCCACCAGATCCAGACTGATGGACCATAAAGAATAAAGACTTTTAGGAAACAAAGAGAAAGGAAACAGGGCTGATGAAGTACTGAGCCCAAAGAGAACACAAACTTTGCTATAGGGATGACCCTTGCCTTTGAGCTGAAAAATCTAGGCAAAAGAGCTGGGGCCTATTGCAGGGAAGACATTCAGGACATAGCCAAAACCTGACTGCAGTCAGTAGAGAAAAAAAAACAAAAATAGTGTTACAATCATTCTTATATGTGAAAGAGGGATTTTATTTATGTGGGCTTTGCATTACAGAGATTTTGACTGTTGGCAAGCAGCATGGCAAAACAAAAATAGTTTTGCAGAGCAAAAAATGGTGCAGCAAGCCTCATGACTAAACTAAAAGCCAGTTCAGTGGTGTCTGCTTCATAGTAGCTCCATTTTGGCTGCATGTCAAAGGCTCCCTCCTGTTCCAACCTAAAATGCCATTGTTAAGTGCACCCAGAAATAGTGTAGTATATTATGTCAAACCAGACATGACTTACTGAAAGGATGCTGGCAGGAAATATTGATGATGCAATTTTAGCCTGAACCCTAGGTAAGTATCATTAAAAATGTATTGGAAAGAATCCCAAAGGTATTTAAAAACAAATAAATGGTCTTTGAAGGATGTGCATGGAAAGGAGAAAGAAAGAAAAAAAGATAAAGGCTGAAAAAACCCCTCATCAGGTTCCCACACAGACTATAAATTTACTCATTAACAATGATGATATTGAACAGTAAAATGGTTGTGTCAGTGTCTCCCTTCTTATATTCCAGCTTTCATATATTTGTACATACACTTGCAGGGAAAATGGAAAAAAAAAAAAAAAAAGACAACTTAGAAATTAAATAATGGCTGGCTGGCTAAGCCAATGTTATAGGAAAAATATAATAATAATTATTAGAATAATTATATTTAGACAAAGTCTTAGAATAATCGACCCATTTAGTTGCTCTCTTTTTCTCTATTTTTATTATCTTAGTGTCAAATATAACATATTGCTATGGATATAAGGGTATTGTTCATTTTAACAGTTGCATTTAGTCTAAAGTTTTGACCTGGGAATTATGCTTAATTTCTGTCAACATGCAGTCTACTAAGTCCTATCATTTTTTCATCCAGTTTGATCAAAGTAAGTAATTTGTAATGTTAATTTCCTTCATTTATTATATGCAGGAGAATTTAGATTTTAAAAAATCTGTAATTTATACCTAAAACAAAACAATGGCTCTTAAAAAAAACCCAAAAAAACAACAACAACAAAAACACAATGTGTAGGGGAGATCTAATGATAAAATCCAGATTGGGTTTATGAGAACTGCTAGGAGCTCTACCATTTTTCAGCTCCGAAAATCTGAAATCCTGACATTCTAAAGCCAAGCTATTTAAATATATGTGTAATATGTACTGTTTTCATTTGGCAGATGTGTGGTGCTTTTTTACAAAAATGGTCATATTGTCCATCAGTAGATTGGATTATTAGAGGTTTTATGAGAGTGTGCTGAACTGCAGTCTCCAGAGATGTGGTGTCTATCACTGCCATATTAGATTTAAGCTACATGCAAATTCCTTCCTTCTCTGAGGCAGAAAATATCAAAACTTAGCTAGAAATTTCCAGAAATCCTAGGAAGGAAGAAAATATAAGTGATATTTTGTCTTGAAGTCATTTGACACAGAAAGCTGGTAAGAGCTAAAAACAGCAGGCTCATGAATTTCAAAAGACACTAGCGTTGGAGAGTGATGAGCACTGTTGAGATATTGTCCCCACCATTCCTCTGTGGGCAAATCATTAGCCAGAGCCAGTGCTGAGGGTGACTTGCTGGCATGCAGCACTGGCAGCCTGCTGGGCTTTTAAGCACCCTTGGGGCCATTCTTGACCAAAGGATATGGAAAACCACTGATGCATGTTGAGGGATGTAGGTAGTTATCTTTGCAAGAAGATGTTTTTACATCTGTATACTGTGCTACCCTTCTTGAACAGGAGCAGATTATAACTGCATAAAACACTCATTTAACAGTAAACTCCATCCATATAGGAGAGATTTTACTGTTTGAACTCTGTCAGCATAGCTACAAAGCAGGATTTCAGGAGATGACAGAATGGTATTGAGAAAGTATTACTCCTCCTATTTGCAAATTAAAAACTGGAGGAGGGAGAGAGGCACTGGTTTAACAAGGCCACATGCAAAGATAATGACAGAGTTCAGAACAAATCCTGGTGACTCTACCAGGTTCACTGATCTAAATAACTATATTTTGTGCATTTACCAAATATGCCATACTCTGTGGTCTTCTATACTGCTCTGTTCTGAAATGACGAAAGCTTAGCTGCTATGAAAGCTTAGCTGCTAAAACTGCAATTTATAATACGACTGGATTTGACCATATCTGTCATTTTTTCCTGACTTCAGCTATATTAATAAATTAAATCTTAAAATGAGACTAAACAGCTAATTTTGCTCTGGAGGTCCATTTGAAAGAAGTGAAGTTCAGAGTGTTTTCAGTTTTCACATCAAGCTCTTTGTTTCTGTGATGGGCAGTTCTATAATTTTAGCTTTGAGTCATTTTTAAAACTATCAGCTCCTAGTTTCCAAGCTTTATTTCTGCGTAAAATAGCTTGGACTTGTTACTTACTTAATTTGTAAATAATTTTGTGGAATGGAATTCCTAAGGACTGGGCTTACTTTAAGATAGAAGGCTGTATTTGAATTTTTGGTGAGTGACTTTTTGTTATCTGCTGATCTTTTAAACTCAAGTGAAAGGACAAAGGAGAATTTATTATTTCTGGATGCATTGTTATTATGGATTCTGGGTTCATTTTATTAACTTTGGACTACCATGTTTGGAAATGCTTGCCGAGGGTAAATATGGTAATGTCAGGAGTTGTAGTAAACCTCCATTATGGTTTTCTGGCTACTCACCACTTCATTAATTTTGCTTAATTAAGCTAGGCTTTCTAGAATTCTTTATTGATAATTCCTGGCATTACTTCTAAATTTTCTCTTGGTTATTTCTTCAAGAGAGGTGAAAACAGAACTGAGACCTTATTCCCTGATTATCTATTTTGACAATATTGTTATTTTGTTTATTTGTTTATTTTTAATTTTCTTCTAAAATATTATTTCTTAAGTACTAAGTGGTGTGATCAGACTTGGTGGTCAAATTGATATATCACTTGCACATATTTTCAGTGAATTGATGAGATTAAATCTGGTTTTTTAAATCTAACACCCTAAAATACCCACAGAGTACATTTAGTTTACAAATTTACTATGTATTTTATATTATATATACTACTACTTCTGACATATACTAGGCATTTACTTGGAGTTAATTTTGTTTTCTACAAGAGTTTATAATTTTTGACATCCTCTCTAGCAGCATCAGGCAACTACCAAATATGCATCATCAACTGTGAAGATGTAATAATTTAGTAAGATAAATTCTACTGTATCATTCCTACTTCAAAATATGTTGAAGGAAAAAGCTTCAAAACTTCATTCTTCAACAACATGCTTGAATTGTTATATTTACAAAATCACATACTTAAGCTAATTAATTATGTTCCAATTATTGCATATGTAGAAAAGGAATATAATGTTCAAAGTAAAGAAACACTGGTATTGGTTCATTATGATTAAATTACAGTGTCCTTCAGAGATGATTCAGTGCTTCAATGAAGTGGAAATATACAGAAACTTCCATCCAGACAACAGAAATATCCATTTTAAGGTGTCATTATTAATCTTTATTTAAAAAAGTATATTTCTGCTATACAAGCATATTATGCAAGTTCCTTTAACAACTTAAAATTAACAATAAATAGAAATGTGTAGCCTTCAAAGTGTAGGTCACTTAGAATTTTAAATGGCAAAAAGATTGTAATATATGAATGCCTCCTACATGACTAATTATATAAAAGTAGCATAAATAAGTTACATGCATATTTTCATATATATAGACTTTTTTAATATGTCTTTTGGGTTTTCATTTCACTTATATATTGATTTTGTTAAGGATCCATATTACTATTCAAAAACTTAGTTTCCTGTTTCTGTTTTAGATGGGATAGGAAAACAGCTAATACTTTATCATTTTAGTCAGTAGTTCAGTTCACTGGAACAACATAAGGAAATATGTCTTACTAAGATCTGAACAAAATAATCTAGGCATAGAATTGGAATAAAACAGGGACACTGCTACCAAACCAGACGTGCTTCCAGCCACCTTGGGTCAATCTGCACCTGTCCATAAAAATACCCCCTATGATTATTTGCAGGAAGAAGTCAAGGATCTTTATATGGTCACTATTCTCAACCAATGAACCCTGGCTCTGGTTCTCCTGGTGAGATAGTTGTGATGGGAAGAGGTGTCTTAGGAAGCAAATTCACATTCCAAAACTATTCACGGGCTCCCAGCCAAGACTGTCTTGCTAAACCTGCTAAACCTTCTAAACCTTAGATTATTACTAGTTTAGAGTGTAAAATAGGTTTCAGGATACACTTCCTAGTACCTCCTTATGTCTTTAAGTCTTAAAATATCCTTATTGTCCATACTAAAACATCAGTGATTATTCCAGTACTTATTTCTCCCTCTGTCCAAGGGACAGTAAATATAACAGGATAATGACTCCTGTGAGTAGCCAGTTGATTAACCATGTCATCACCACACTTTACCTTCAGTTTTACCCCAAAATGCATCTGCCCATAATAGCCTCTGTTAAAGGTCTCAGGAACAGCAAACATTGCCTTGGCATGTGGGAAAACAATATTTTAATATCATTTTATTAACTCTTAGAGGGTGTTTTTATGCGATTTGTTATTATTTACCACATTATCATTGTGTCCTCCTCCTTATGACTTTTCACAGATTTGTTGACATTTCACACATTGACAATTACCTCCTAAAACCCTGTCTGCATCCTCTTAATCTCTCCTGTCACTTTTAATTCCTAAAACTCCTGCTGCTGTCCTTAATCTTTCTTGCTCCAACTGCGTTTTCATTTGGACCTCTCCAGGTGTTCTCTGATTTCAGGTAAAAGCTGCCTCTTTTTCCCTCTTTAACATCTAGTGGTTATTCATAATTTTTTATGAATAATTTTTATTTAGGAATCTGGGCTCTGCATTCTTGTCTCACTTTTAAGATTGACCTGTCTGCAATGAGTTGTAAGGATGTTGATGTTTTACTGAAAGATCAAAGGAGCCGACAAAATTTAAATACATTAAAGTGAGGGAGGGCTCATGATAGAAAAACATACCAAGGAGGCCGGAGGTTGAAATCCGACTCTAAAAATGTTAGATTAGAAATAAAATAAAGAAGCTTGCCTGACTTTTTCTAGACAGTTCTGTAGGAAAAATTTTAAATCCACATTGGGGAAAGGAGGTGGGGAGAGATTTGGCTGAAATAAATGCTTCTTAAAGTATTTAATTGAGTGGAAAATCCAAGAGCTTGTCAAATCTGTTTTAATCAAAAAACTTCAGCCAGGCCTAATAATTAGCTACCAGAACAAATTAAAAACTGTGCAGTCTCCTTCATTAGAAGTTTTAAAATAAAAACTGGGCACCTTCACTAAGCTGACTGATGCTTCTGCTAACTCAAGCAAGTGATACAGGAATGTTTTGCTGAACTCCTCCATCTCTTATGGAAGCAGTCAGGAGAATTGATTAAAAGACTTTTCACCTTGAAAAATGCTAGAGATATTTTGGTTAGAAGATTTTGTTTATATGTATGCTGTTATCTTTTGCTTGTTTCTTTGTTTCAGCTTTGTTTCTATGTATCAGTGCTCTGGAGGTATGAATTTGATATACTTTTTAAACACTTTAGAGGGTTCACTTGCCAGCAGTGTAAATATTTTCAGCTACTCATTTTAGCCCTCCATTCAAAAGCAGGAGCTGAGGATATCTGTTACCGATGACCTGTCCCTATTTAAAAATTGCAATCAAAACACACACGAATTATAAATGTTTCTTAAAAGTATAAAAATTGTCAAGAAACATATTTTTAAATTATTTCAGAACATTAATTGGCTTTATTTTTATTTAAAAATTTGAAAGCAAGCTGAAGAAATAGTTGATCATGAAAATTAATTGGTGTAGTGGTTCCTCTCAGGGCAATTGCATGGAGAAAACAAATATCCTGCAAGCTAACTAAGGTGTACAAAAATCATTACATAGCAGAATTAAACATAGACTTCAGATGTTATGTAAGAGGAGACTTTTTAGAACAGTCTAGTTTATCTTCACGCTGGCATCGCTCCACCAGCATCAAACAGTTCTGCAGAGGGAAAGATGGTCCCTGTTGCTATCATTGTTCTTTCTGAAGGAGTTAAAGAGGTTCCTGCCCCTTCCTTGTTCCTCCCAAAAATGGGAAATAAACTACATAGTTGAAACAGTATGTGGACAGAAAAGAGTTGATTTGTAAGAATCTAATTACCCCCTGTCCTTTGTGAATTATGAATATGTCTCCCTGGAGGCATTCTGTAATAATCAATTAAGCTCTGGGTAAAAAATGTTACTAAAGAATTAACATGTTCATTGAAAATCCTGTCGCTACATCTTCAGGATGAGTTACACAATTCATAGTTACGAATTATACATAGGTAGAAACCTTGCACCTCATAGCTGCCGAAACCACCATTTTTGTCCTCTGAAATCCTATTTATATTGTTGCAAAAGGGATACGACTTTTATTCAATTATATTAATTAGAAGTGTAAAGAATCACCTTTTTCCTAAGTTGTAGTTATAAATTTCCATATCCTTTTCCAATTCACCCAACATTTTTCACTATTGTTCTCCTCCCTATTTCTGTTCCTCAGGTGGAAATCAAGGCATGGAAATAATATATAAATCCAATCTACAATATGATTTATAGTTTAGAAAATAACATGCATAAATTAAATATAAAATAGAATAAGCTTATTTCAGAAAAATAGAACTCCCAGGAAACATTGTAACAGTATTTTTCATATACAAACCTTTCCATCCTCAAGAGTGTCTCTTTTTGTTAAAAAAAAAACAAAGCCATGCATTTTCAAGTATTTTATTTATCTCTTTAGAAAATACTTACCTTTAAGAAACAGATTAGGTACAAAACTTCCAGTCTTCTCTCCTTTTGGATGTTATCCTTCCAAATGGTAATTATTTCTAACGCATTCCACTTTTTTCCTCCACAGAAGCTTGTATAATTAAACCTCTTTTCTTGAAGGTATATATTTTTTTCTTTTTTTTTTTTTCTCCTTCTGTGTCTTCAGATAACAGGTTTTTTTTCTCAACAAGCTTGATTGTCAAAAGATAAGACAGTGATAGTTTTCTCTGAGAGGGGAGGATAGAATTACCTCGTTGAGCAATGTTTGATTTTCAAAAAACTGTGACTTCTAGGCTTACCTAATTAGACGTGTTTTTTTCACTGAACTTTTTAATTTTGTCCCATTAAATATGACCCTCTTCTGTTATGATTGAATAAAATAATCTTCATGACGAAAGAATGTCCCATAATAAGGATTATATGAAATGAGACTAATATCAGATAATATGCTCCATGGGAATTACAAAAGGCAGCATAGAAATCTTGAGAATCATATACGCTTTTATCCAGCAGCAATAAATTATACTGCACTCTGGTTAAACATGAAAATATGGCTATCAATGAAAATGTCTTTTGTACAAGCCACTAGAAAATTGTAAACAATATTAAATGACAATTATCAAAGCAGTGTTGAGTAATAAAGGCAGAATTAGGGGAAAAAATAGGTCCTGTACTTGAGTCACAAAAGCCCCTTGGAGCACTACAGGCTGGGAACAGAGCGGCTGGAAAATGACTCAGAAAAAAAGACTTGGGGATGCTGGGGAGCAGTGACAAAACGTGAGCCAGGGTGTGCCCAGGTGGCCAAGAAGGCCAACGGCATCCTGGCCTCTACCAGCAGTAGTGTGGCCAGCAGGAGCAGGGCAGGGATTGTCCCCCTGTACTCAGCACTGGCAAGGCCACACCTCGAATCCTGTGTCCAGTTCTGGGTCCCTCACTACAAGAAAGACACTGAGGGGCAGGAGCAAGTCCAGAGAAGGACAACAGATCTGGGGAAGGGTCTGGAGCACAAGTCCTGTGAGGAGCAGCTGAGAGAGCTGGGATTGTTTAGCCTGGAGAAGAGGAGGCTCAGGGGTGACCTTATCACACTCTACAACCACCTGAAAGGAGACTGTAGCAAGATGGGGGTCAGTTTCTTCTCCCAGGCAACCACTGATAGGGTAAGAGGAAGCTACCTCAAACTGTGCAAGGGAAGGTTCAGGTTAAATATCAGGAAGAATTTCTTCACTGAAAGGGTTGTGAATCATTGCAATGGACTACCTGGGGAAGTGGTGGAGTCACCATCCCTAGAAGGATTCAAGAAATTATTGTATATGGATCTTGGAGGTCTTTACCAAACTTAATGAGTCTATAATTCCAAAAGAAAAACTATATTAAAGGAATTCATGTGAATCTAAGAATGATCCTTGTTATATAAACAACATTTTGGAATTGCAGGAATGATCCTAACATTCATCTTGCACATAGCTCTTTATTTTGTACTGGTTATATTAAATGTAGTATATACAGTTCATAGTCTCACATGAATGGAAGAGGTCTCCTATGCCTTCAGATCGAGTCCTTTGTCACTGTGCCTTTACATTATAAAAAAACCTTAAATGGTATAAAAATATACCTATGAAAATATAAAGCAGAGTGCCTCTGCTCACTAGTTTTGCTCATTGCTGCTATTAGAGCCTGCTCTAGAACTAATAACTGTGAATGGTATTTCAAGGAGGCCTTCTGAATTTCTGCCTTAGGCTTGCCTTAATTCTTACCCTGTCTCATATAAAACCTCCTGCTCCATTGCTGCTGCTTAGACACTTCATGCTCCTCCCTTTTTTAGGTCTATGTGAGTTTGGATTTTTCCAGAATACCTGTTATCCTCCACTCAAGAAGAGGAAAAAGATCTCTAAATACTTTATCTCTTTATTTTCAATAATATTTCCTTCAAAAATGTGAACTACAGCATGACTTTTCTTCTTTTGTGTTCATATCTAGTTAAACTACACGAAGGGACTCAAAAACACATTTCAGTTACTATCTAACACTGGAGATATTTAAATACTGTTTCAAAAAAACTTTTAAAAATTTCCTAGAATACACCAAATTCTGGTCTTGAGTAAATTCATTGAAATTCATCATGGCCCAAGTATCTCTTTATCTAGCATCTCTAATGGTTTGGATCTATCACCCAATTTATTACAAGGATACTTCACAGACAAGTAAACATGATGCTTCCAGAACATTGCAGCATTTTACAGAGAAGAAAAAACTTTTTACCTGTGACAGTATTTTGTATAATAACACATTTATAGGAGAACCTTATAAGGCAATTCAGTTCAAGGTGCACTTTATCCAGAAGAAAACTCCTTTAGTTTAACTCTTCACATCCTTCTCAACAATGTTTTATAAAGCTGTAAACTCAGATCAATTTCTACCATCAGGAAATGTTTCTCAGATAGGAGCAGTGTGGAATGAAAACACGTCCCTGCAGTCTTGTATAAGAATATGTATTGTCTTCTCACTCTCAAAAATGAAAAGTAAAATCTGTTTTTTTCAGGCTGTATGCCTTTAAAACCTAGTCTTCAAGCATTCTTATTTCACAGGCCAGACAGCTGGAGAGAGCTGTCTAACAGGAGCAATGAAGAGGGCTAAGTCAATCAAGTACTTTTTGGTGACTGTAGGTCAGCACCAATACTTTCCTCCATGGCTGTATTTCTTGACAGTTCTGCCAAGAACTGAACTGTCTCTTTTTATAAAATGAATAACACCTAGCCAATAAGCAAATTCACTACATTATTAGAGGCACCGGAAAATTCACTTTAGTCCTGTTAATTTCCACTTATTGCTCAAATACCAGTAAATAAAAATTACCATTACATAATTCTTCCTTCCTCTGGTCCAGTGGTTTCTCTCATGCAATAAAATTCCTCTATAATACGTGCAAAAATTCTATCTTGTCACTTAAACTGTTTCTGGCAAATTGTTAATGAGTTTTTATCTTTGCTCAATTAATTATCACAGTCTCTATTTGAGAATAGATAGTGATGTTGATGTGAAGAATCTAGATTATTAAATAAGAATTCCAATTTGAAATGCATGGTTATGTGAACTTTTATAAGCTCAGTGTGTTTCCAATTATGATTTCTGGGTGTCACAAGTAGCCAAGTAGATAAATTTGGTACTGTATTTCTTATTTCTTTAATAAAGAAAACAAAAGTAGTGTAAGAGCTCTTAGATTTCTGGTACTCAAATGGTAAAAGTGAAGAATCTTCATGATCTTGAATAGCATGTGTCTCTTTACAAAGAAAATAGTGTAAACATTTCAACAGGGTGTGGATCATTTGAATTTAGCAATCTGTTATATAGTACCACATAATAAGCCACTGGCAAATGTAATGAAAACAGCAGGTCAGGAAAATTTAGTGAAAGCTATGAAAGTATTTAAACTGACACATTTAGATGGTTTATGTACTTCTTTAGGATAAATGTGTGATGCAAATAGTACTAATGGAAATGTAAATCTTTTTACATGCTAATTTCACTCTGAAGCAAACTCATATAAAACTTTGAGAAACAGTGGTGCTACACAATATACATTGACTAGCAAATACTTTTACTGCACAGCAGTCATCTTCATACTCTAGCTAATTCTGCAATTAAAAGTTCGGTAACACACAAATAATGTTGAATGGTGTGTTCCAATCCAAGTGTTGTCACATGTATCTTCTGCAAGAACTAAGCTCTGTGGTCAGAAAATGCTGTAATGATATGTTCATATTAAACACAAATATCAGTACTTCAAAGAAATGTTGCACACTTCTGTCGCAGCACTGAAGTGTCACCAATAAGTCAAAGAAATCAAAACAGGTTTTTTACTCTGAAACAGATGATGACAACAGTAAAGAAAATGGTCACAGTGATAATTATTTTAACATAAAACTAGTCTTCACATAACTTCCTGCACTGATTTCTTCCTTACCTCAAGATAAAACAAAAAATAGAAAAGATGAAGAGTGATAAACTAACTCCTCCCACCTCAAATAGGTTTATGTCTAGGTCTGGGTTTAATTACAGTAACATTTTATATCCAGATCTTGTTATAAAACTGAAAAGTAGAGATTTAATTAGAAAAATTCTCCCATCCAGCCATTCCTAAATCTGTCCTTTCTTCAGCAACCATTCACAAGTTATAATAAAAGTTATATAAAGAATTATACTGCCTGTGACCTGCAAATATCAGGTCTTGCAACTAGATATCTTCCCAGTAGTGAATGTTCATATAATTTCATATTTGGACCTCATGTGCATGATTGGAAAGTATAATATCACTTATTTGTGTATGTACAATCTTTCCTTGTGTTAAATTCCATTTAATGAAAGATTGTGCAAGAGATTATTTGTTTTGAAATTTTTTTGGATACATACAAATATTTATTACAGTTAGTAAAATTTTATTTTTTGCGTTGTTCTAAATTTTCTTTTGTTATGAAGAATAAAATTTTTAAGTTAAAATCTAAAATAGACACAGCAGGATTCTGTAGGTTTGAGTTTGACTTCAAACATGTAAAAATTTTTTTACAAGCTTTGTGGAAATTACATATTTTTAATTTTAGAGGAGCCTTAGTGTGCAAAACTCTAATTTTTTACTGAAATATAAGTGTTTCAGAAATTTTCAATTGGTCCTATTGGTTGTATACTTGAAACACCATTTTTTCTTAGCAAAGTACATATGGAAGAGAGCATTTCTCTTTGTACCTCTGAGTCAAAACACTCTGTTCTTCCCATCTTCTAGATGTTTTTCCGTTGATTAAAATAATGCACATGCACAGTGTCTGTGAAAGAATATTGAGTTCAAGGGAAGGAGTGGGTCAGCCAGGGGACATTCAATGTTATTAACAGACACTTTATATGGATCCTAGATGTCATACAGAGCTCTGAGTGGAGGCTTTGCATTAGACAGAAAGATGGTAGAGACCTTATTCTACCAACAAAACACAGCAGGTATTTTTGTGGTCTCAAGCACTGCCACAATGCAGTGTCTACTAAAGCTGCAGTCAAAAATTAAAAAAAATTTTTGATAAGTACTTATAATAAGATAAGAGAGCAGAGATAATTAAATTACTCATGTTAAGAATATGGCATATGGAAAGATGTGAACCTTCCAGAAAATATTAAAACAGATTTGGGATTTTTCTTCTGGTGAACAGGAAATCCATCCCTTCTATTGATATACTAAGGAATGCTTTGAAACACGCACACATAATTTAATTGGATATGCTACTGCTAACAGACATAGAGAAGGGGGTAAAAAAAAGCCTTAAAAAAACAGTGTACTAGTTAAAAATACCTAAATACTTCCAAATGGAAGATATTTATACAAAATTCATTTTTGTTCATATGGAGCCTTTTAGGCACATGCATGTTTAAGTCACTTTTAGGCAGCCACAAAAAAAATCCCAGTTATTTTGTGTTAACCAGAGATAAGACAGATTTACAGAAGTGTTATATAATATTAGATACCTTCAGGTTAGCATTATCAGTTATAAAATATCTCAGACAATTTTTCTAGGAAAAAAACGGTTTAGGTTTATCAGCCGAGATGATCTGAATTTTTATTTTACTTTTCATAAGACTCTTTAGAACTAACAGCTTAAATCACTGTTGGATGCCAATCTCCTTGTTATGAAATATGTATTTTAGCTCCAACACAGAACAACATTTAGTGGCCAAAATTTATATTCATTAAAGTCAACTGTCAATATTTCAAAACAATTTTCATACTAGGATTGCCTTCAGGATTTTGGATAATTTTATACTTTTGAGGCAAACTGCAGGTCCTGCATTTCATAGAATCATAGCATTCTTGGGGTTGGAAAAGACCTTTCAGACCATGGAGTCCAAGCATTAACCTAGCACTGCCGTGTTTACCAGTAAACCATGTCCCTAGCTGCAACATCTACATGCAATTTAAATAGCTACAAGGAATCCACCTGGGCATATTGTTTCAATGTTTGAAAACTGTCTCAGGAAAGAAATTTTTTATAATATCCAATCTGTATGTTCCCTGGTGCAACTTGAGGCAATTTCCTCTTGTCCTATCACTTGTTGCTTGGCAAAATACCCCACCTGAGTGGAACCTCCATTCAGGTGGTTGTAGAGAAAAATAAGGTGTCTTTTTCATACTGAGAGGCCCAAAACTGAGCACAGGATTCAATGTGTGGCCTCACCAGTGCTGAGTACAAGGGGATGATCATGGTTTTGGTCCTGCTTGCCACACTATTTCTGATACAGATCAGAATACCATTGGCTTTCTTGGCCTCCTGAGCACATGCTGGCTCCTGTTCAGTGACTGTTGACCAGCACCCTCATGTCCTTTTCCACTGGGCAACTTCCCAGCCACCTTTCCCCCAGCCTGTAGAGCTTTATCGGGCTCCTGTGACCCAAGTGAAGAATCTGGTACTTTCTCTTGTTGAACCTTGTACCACTGGCCTTGACCCATTGATCCAGCCTGTTCAGATCCCTCTGCAGAGCCTTTCTGCCTTCCAGCAGATCCACACTCCAGCCCAACTTGGTGTTGTCTCCAAACTGAGTCAGGGTGCACTTGATCCTCGCATCCAGATCATCAACAAAAATATGAAACAAGGCTGGTCCCAGTACTGAACCCTGGGGAACACCACTGGTGACTGCCTGCCAGCTGAATGGAACTCCAGTTACCACTACCGTCTGGGCTCAGCCATCCAGCCAATTTTAACACAGTGAATGGTGCACCCATCCAAGCCACAAGCACCCAGTTTCTCCAGGACAATGCTATGGGAGACAATGTCAAATTCTGCCCCATTCACTAAGCAGGTTACCTGGTCATACTGTGAGATCAGGCTGTTCAAGTAGGACATGCCTTATCTAAAACCATGTTGGCTGGGCCTGGCCCCCAGTTCTCATGCACCTGCCCAGGCTGACAGGCCTGCGGTTCCCTGAATCCTCCTTCTGACCCTTCCTGTAGATGGGTCTCACATTTGCTAAGCTCCAATAAACTGGAACCTCCCCAGTGAGCCAGGACTGTTGGTAAATGATGGAAAGTGGTGGGTGAACGCTTCCACTAGCTCCTTAAGTATTGTTCATTTATGCCTGTTTCTATCAAGATTCTTGCATCTTGTCTTAATGTTTAATTTAATTAAGAATCTAATCCCTATCTGCACCTTTCAGAAAATCTTGAAGTGTTTTATAGTTACTACTGTGTAATAGAAGTGATTCTTTATGGAATTCATTATGGTATATTTGGAATTCTTCCTTCTTTGCATCTATATAGTTCATAATTTATAGAATGGTATTCTTAGCTGGTAAAGTGAGATTTGCTGCCACCATAATCATTGTAAAGATTGTTATTGGAGGCTGGAATCAGAAAATCTGTCATCATGGTGCATATTGTGGCAGCTTCTGAATTAATAAAGGAAAAAGCACAAGCACATTCTTTGTTCAAATAAGCCAGGATCATTTATTTTGCAGATATTTTAATAGGGGTCATAACTGAAGTTTTGGCAGCCTTTTGATATATTCTGTAACTAACAATACACATTTAAACCAGATGGAATTATGACCTAAAGATTTTAGTTGCAACTAGCTTTTTGGATTTTGTTGGGGGTTTTTTTAGGGTTTTTTTAGTTAACCCAGTAAATGCTGCAAGAGAAGCAATAAACATCACTGGAGCAATTTTTGCTGATGTGCTTGGTCAGCTGGAAGTACAGAATCTGTTTCCATAAAAAGATAAAGACGTCTGGATTTGTTAATGTTCATTAGTGAAGACCTGTGTGTGGCTTATATTTCCTTTAGATCCCGTTCTTTTGTGGATTGAATGGTTCGTAAATATTTTTATCTTCAAAGCCTTGTCAATAAAAACTGCCCTTCTGCCCCCCCTTTTATCTCATAAACTAATAGAGAACATTTAACAAAATTGAATGTTTAACTATAATAGATAATTAGCTATCTCTGATAACCAGTAACTAGTTAAAATGCACCTTGATGATACTTCAAATTAAGTAGAGCAGTTTTTCAGTATCCAATTAATATTTCTTTTGATACATAAATATTTTGGGGTGGAAAAAGGAAAAAAATAAAAGAAAAATAAGAAAAAGCCCACAATCAAAACCTTATGGCCATAAATAAAAATGAAACACAAGATTGTAATGTAACCAATAAAATAAAAGAAAAACTTCAGCCAAGCAAACTTCTATTCTAGAATACATTCATTGGTTTTCAGATAAATGCTACTGCTGTGACATAAAGTAGCTAAATTCATTCACTGCTGGAGTTTAATACAACTGTAAACTTTTATGTAAAAGTATATTGGATACCTAAAAATGTCTAGAAATAGTGGCACTTTTACTGGCTTTTAGTTGAGTTATTTTCCTTCAGTTGTTATGTGACATTAATCAGATGTTTCCAATTACTCTTTGCATTACTGCTGCTTTTAGCTCTTCTTTTTGGTCCAAACCTCTAGCCTAATTATAGACAAGTAGCAGTGGAGACTGAAAATGTATTTGTGGTTGAACAGAGTTCAACAAGATAAATACCAAAACTCCTGCTGGAGGATCACACCTGCTGAACATTCTCTTGACCCCCACTAAAGCATGAAAGATAGCAAAGATATCCAAGGTATTACTGCTTCTCAGAGTTGTTACTGTGAAGAAATCAAAGGCAGAGAATTAGAAGCAATAAGATCCAACAATGAATTTTTAGAAGCACAAGTTATATGAAGGTAATATGTGCATCCTTATGTATAGGCCTCTATCCTATATAGGAATATTCAGAATTTATATGAAAAAATCTTAAAATTACCAGAATGACTGAATTCTTCTTTCCATGGTGACAATGACTCTTGATAAGTTGACAGAAATCAGAAGAACATAGAAACACCAGAGACACTAAAATTTGCCCTTATAAAGGCATTTGAAAGCATGAGCTCATGCATATTTCTGAAGAAATACATCAGGACTAAAGGATATAACTTCAAACATATATCTTTTAAAGTATTTGGGATGTCAGACTGCCTCCAGACCTGTGTTTCTCTGTTCTTCAAGGTTCCCCTATACTAACTACTGCCAGTGTTGGTCACTCCCACTTGAACAGGATTCTTTACTCTACAAGGATTCTCTAATATCATCACTGTTTTCAGCACAAAGTCTATTCATGCAGCAAAACCTGAAAAATACATATGAATCAATGTCCCTCACTTCTTCAGATATCCTGAAATGATCTCTTAGGAACCTAATTTGAAGCACCTATTTAAATGGAGATCGTTAAGTATTTCTGTCTGATGGACGTTCATTTACTTACCGTCTCAAAATTATTAGTATTAGTATTAGTGTTAGTGTTAGTGTTAGTATTAGTATTAGTATTAGTATTAGTATTAGTATTAGTATTAGTATTAGTATTAGTATTAGTATTAGTATTAGTATTGTCAAGGCAAGCTGAAAAAGAAAATTGGCCCTCTGGGACAATGATTTATTCCATATGGGGGTTTACTTAACGCCTTAATGCTGTATGTAAGAGATATAGGGATTTGGTCACTCTTCCCAATATTATCCTTGTTCTTTATCCAAACATGATCCTAATGATAAATACTCAATAAATTCTTCTTGAGACATGGCCCCTTTTTAACCCTGTTTGCAGTCATTTTCTGTATAGTCTCTGAACAGTGATGAATGCCTTACAAAGGTGAACTGCTCCACCTGTTCCTTCAGTAATTCTTCACCTCCAAGATGAATTCAAAGGAAACAGTAAAGAGGAATGGCATTGCCTGCATTTGCAAGTTAGTGAGATGATCAAGCTCATGATCATGTACTAGAATCTCTAGCACTTTTTCCCATAGTCATGTGATATATTGAAAAAAAGGATTTTTCATAAAAATAATTGATTGATGTTTTTTCCCTTTATATTTTTAAGAAATAACACTAGGAGTTTTTTTGTATTGTACCTGATGAATCAAATATGATTTGGAATTGTCAGTATTAAAACATAGAACAATGTAAATATACCAAGGGGTTGTCTAAATTTAGGAAGTCTCTGAATCTGGGAGGTAGTTCTAAATGTTCTATATGCTTATTTGAAATTTTGTCCTACTTTCAGTAAAATCAATAGTAAAATTTCCTTATTTCAGGTGTACAGAAAAAATAGAACCATATGATCATTCACCATAAAGAGGATTAAAACAGAGGTCCTTTTAATCTTACATTCATTTCCTAGTGTCTATTAATAGTAAAAATAAAAGAAAACTCACAGGTAACAAATATAGGGAACATGATATTTACAGGAAATTTCTTCTGAGCCACAAAATGGACTTACCTCAGTTCCTGAAATGGGTTCATATTCCTTCCAGAAATATAAGTCTGAAGGAGAGTATGGATGATCTTGTTTTCTATGCTAGTTTTCACTATTTTCACTCCATCTTGTCCTAAGCTTAATGCTAACTTGAGTTAGAAAATAATAAAGGTGAAAACAGTAATCTCCTTCTATAAAATTGCAATTTGTCTTTTAATACTTTTACTGGGTCTTCATATTTTAAGAAAAATAATTAAATACTATTTACATTTTCCAGTTTACATATTCATTGTGTTGTATGGCTCAGCTTTGCTCTGTTCAACTTCAGAAACCCTGCATATGTAGAGTCTTCCTGAATTTTCAACATAGTCTTAGGCACTGCCTCTTGAGGAAATAACCCCTTTTTTTCCAAATGACTTGTGAAAAAAACCCAGCAAAATAGCACCATGGTATGCTTATTCTAAATGTACATTAATATAAAGTGTAAATTAAAAAAAAGAAATATATCAACTTGCCAAAAGTTTATATCTTTGATTTACCAATAGAAATGTTGCATATATATTCTGAGAAAATGAGAAATACATTGATAATATTGTCTGTATTACTTCTACCAAAGTAAAGGTCAAAAGCTCTATTGCACATCTTAACTTTTAAAGTAATGCACAGTTTTCAATATTTACGTATCAATTTTTGGAAAGCAAATACACCTTCATGACAAGTGACCTTATCCTTGTCAGAAAGAGATGTATGTTAGAGCTGTTCATCAAAATGAAATACATTCTTTATAATTCTGTCACTGTTACTTGTGTAGAATTACATATCCCCATTTAATGAATATAATTTAGTTTTGAAGACTGAAGTTCAAATAAAGAAAAAATACAACTAAAAATTATGACATAATAGCATTACTTATTTTAAGGTAAAATTAATAAACAGTGTCAAGGTAATTCTCTCAGTATCTTGACTTAAGAGGTATTGGCAGTCTGTCCTCCCATGTATATCTTTTTGTGCAGAGGATATTTTCTATCTTTGTTTTCTTACACAATTTTTCTTATGAAATAAGCTATTCTGATATGCTATTTATATCAGTTCTACCAGCTGTTCGGAGAGAAGAGATGGAGGGGGATAGGGGAAGTGTGGACTAGATGACCATTACAGACCCCTTCCAAGCCAAATTATTCTATGATTTTCTGTAAATATTAATTTCTCTTTCAGTATAGCATGAATGTATTCCAGGAGATGGAATAAATATATACGTGAGAATATAAATGACATCTAAAACTACTCCCTCTTAACTGTCAAGCAAGTCATGTCTTTGCCAGGTGACCAATTTATGTTGACCATTTTGCTCCAAAACATAAAAATCTGT
>VZTR01025222.1:10326-46061 GCA_013400775.1 Chaetops frenatus
TTTTTTTTTTTTTTTTGCTTGACAAGGGGGTTTTCCAAAAGCAAAAGGTGAAATGTTTTATTTCTATACGTCAAAGTAATAGATAGTAATTATTTTCCGTGAAAATAACAGAACTGAATATTTCAGAACAGAGGAATTCTATGTTTAAAAAGCCACCCAACTTATTATTCCAGCTAAAGGGTTGGATTGAATCTGCTCTGATTTTGATATTCTAAATGATTTTAAACATCCTGCAACTCAAGTTTACAGTTGTTTCACTATTTATTAGAAGAAACTGGAAAATTTTAAAAAATCTCAATAACAACACACTAAATAAACAACACAGCTCTGATTCCTTGCCTAAGTTTTCAATGCACTTCTGAAGTCTGACCTCAGGTTGAGGTCACCAGAGGTGAAGGATACACTTTGATTGCTCTTGCCTACCATTAACTGTGGTAATAACAAAATGAGCTTTGTAAAGGGGCTGTCAAATCTGTCAGATTTATAGTGCTATTTTTTAGCTTCCAAGCCTCTCTGGACTTTAAAGCAGAAAAAGTGCCTAAGGTGCCTTTAAAAGTCAGGTTTGCAGGTTTTTTCATCAGACAGACACATCACAAAGACTGTACAAATCCTTTTTTTTTTTTTTTTAAGCAGAATTTATAGCTCTTGAAATTGAGCTTCATGTCTCATTCTCCTACTAAACAAACAACACAGCTATCTGCAAAGCAATCCAAAGCAGGCAGATCCTGCCTGTTTCCAAAAAAGATTGAATTCAGCGTGTTGTCACTGTCATTTCCCCTCTGTTCCAAGTAAATGTTGAGGTCTTTGCCATATTGCTGTATTACCAGCCAGTCATGATTCCAGCAGTGCTGGAGATGCAGATAAATTTTGTAACACAATGTACTACTTTTTAAGATGAGCTGGAGGAAAACAAAACAATTTTCTGAGCCCTAAGGTAGTTTTCAGATTTTCAGTTGAAATTTTTTTCTACAAACATTTTCTTATGAAATTGAGGGTCCTTAAATATCTGGAGCTTCTGCATTAAACAGAGTTTTAAGGATATCTGTGTCAGACATCTGCTCTCAGACTGTTGAATGTTGGATTTATTTTGAATCAAGGAAGTTTTAAATAGAGAAGAACAAGCAGATTATCACATCCTATGTATTGGATCCTACAAATGTACCAGATCCTGTTTGCTTGGGGTTTCATTCTTCCTTCTCTAGGTTTCACATTTTCATTTCATGTCCTATAATGTGTAGAAAGGTATTTGTGATGATACAGTGCTTTCATGTCTCTAGAAAATACTGTGTTTTCTTCAGAGTTGCCTGTGAACTGCCATTTTCTTCAGTGGAATCCATCTCCCAAGACTTGCCCCTTCCTTACCTTCCTCTCCTTCTTTCCTCTGTACTTCAGACTAAAATAATGACACAGTTAAAAATTACAAGATCAATAGCTTTCTGTAACAATCTCTCTAAGTAGTTTGGAGTTAGAAGCCTTTGGTTCAGTCACTCTTCATGATAAAATCTATCCTCAGCTTTCCAAATTAATAGAGAGGCTGAATTCTTCTGTATATGCATTATCTGTTATCTAATTAGGATTATCTAATTAGGATTATCTAATTGTCCAGAGTGACCGAAATACCTCCCTTAGTTCTATCTGGAAAAAAATCTTTAAGGTAATTTATCATAATAATGCAAATCTATTGAAAACCTTAATTATAGATGAGTATCACTTCTTGCAATACATTGTGAGAGGATAGGTTGACAGATTACTGACAACTGAGATCACACTTATCAATTCACATTGCTCAAGCAAAGACCTCAGCTTGAGGCTTGCACCCTATAATGAGCTATTTGTCACATAAAACCAGAATACTATCTCAATATTAATCATTATCTCATGCTTTATATTTGCTGATTTATGCAATCATGGTGCAGGATCCTAACACACAGGCTCATTGAATTTCCCCTTAGGATTTTATTGTTAGGTAAAGTATTGAAATATTTAATAACACCATCAATGTCTGCTTTTGTTTCTAAAAAAATATCACAGCAACAATGTGTTACTCCTCACTGTAATAAAATGAAACTTTATGAGCATTTTCTGTAAGTCAGACAGTTCAGGTCTTCATTTGTGGATTAAACCTGAAGGAGCCGTGGAAACCAGTGTTTTCTGGTCAATGCATGGGACTGGAGGCACATAAAGGTTTTAGATGAGACCATTCAGAATTCCCATCTGCTATGGCACTTTGTGCTGCTTTCTTCTGTTACTTTTATTCCTGTTTCATTTTCCAAGACTGGTAAGTGAATCTGTGAGCTACTCATGACAGTGTAGTCAAGGCTCTTCTGAATACTGTTACTGGTGTTCTTAATTACATTAACTTCAAACACAGGCACTCATCCTAGACGTGTTATTTGTGTATCACTCAAGGAAGGCTTAAAATTATTAACATCTAGTCAGAGCTGTTATCAGTGAAGTGTTCAGGAGAACGACTGCTGGGATCCACCAAGGTAACAACATCCCTAGCAGGCAGCAGGTTTGTTTTCTGACAGTCATCTGGTTCCAAAGCTTTAGGACTGTTCTGGGATGCTGCCAGACAAAAGAATTTAATGGGTTTACTCTGCTTTACTAAGAAGCCTGCAAGCTAGCTCAATATGCTGGAGGAAGGAAGTCAGAAAAGGTTCAGGATTAAAATAATCCTTGGCAGATGAATAAATTCATACACAGCTATTAAACCCACAGTTTCCTGAGGGAAGTCAGCAGGAAAAGAAAGCACCTGCCACACCAACCCGTGGGATCATGTACAAAATGCTAAACTTGTCATGTTCATTCTTATAATTGAAACACCTCAGGTATGATAGAGACTCATAAATATTGATATTTTAAAATCTGGGGTTTTTTTTCCCTAGTGTTAAATATATTGTCAAGACAGCTGTCAGTCACTAAGGCACTAGTCACAGTTATCCCAAGGGATAAAGCACAAATTCCTAAAATATTCAACACCTTGAGGAAGCAAACAATTGGTTCAGATGGGAAGCTGTTCAAGAACTACATTGTGCAGGAGCAAACTGCAAGATTTCACTCCAGTGAAGGGACAAAAACAGTTTAGACCATAAAAATGACAAGAAAAATAATTGAATGAAAACTAAAATATACGGTTGGATTTCATTGGTGTTCTTCCAACACACACCACCTGAGAAGTATTTTCTGTTTCTTACCTGTGTCACATAATATTTGCAAAATTCAGTGAGGAAAAGGAAAAATGTACCACTAACCTTCATTTTTGATATGTCTATTAAAATAGTAGTAGTAAACAAAAAGTAGTAAAAAAAATATAACCTGTTCCCCTAAATTACACTTTATCAGCATCCTTTTCAATTTAAGCATGGATCTCAAAAGATTCACAACTCATGAAATGGAGTGCAGAATCATTAACTATGTTAATAATTAACTGGGAGTTCTACGTCTGTGAGTGTGCACGTGGGCATTACTGTCATTTTATGAATGTTTCTCCCAATGATAAGCAAAGAAGCTTCTTTGTCAATTAAACAACACATATAGTAGCTGTCATCAGCTGCTACTTCCCTTCAAAATTTGTCTTAAAAGCACTTTTCTTTTCCTTACTGAGAAAGACAGAATGCTGGATCAATTTTATTTTCTCTACCAGTCCCTAATGCAGACATATGAAGTATTTGGTCTGTCAGGTTCCTCTGGGACTATAGTATTTATCATACATCCAGAAATTTGGGGAAACTATTGACCATCGTTTGTTTCTATCCACTTGTGTCATCTCAGATAATACAGGAATCAGAACCACATCACATCTTCTTCTTTCCTGATATTTTGGGGTTAGGGGAAGGGATAGAAAATGGGGTAATGACAAATCAGAATTCTGACTCAGTTTTTGATCGGTTTGAGTACTATTAAATGAAGCTTCCATTGGAATTTACTGAGGTAAGACTTAAGCAAGGTATAGCTAACAGTTATATTTCTAGAGAAAATCTTAAGGGCCCTATTATTTTGGCCAGATATATGCTACAGCAAAACAGGAATTACACCTGTAAAGAAGGAATGGAATGAGATACTGACTGAAATGGTCCCAAACACATGACAAGTGTGCTGAGGTGAAATGAGCATGAACCAAATAAAAAACTAATAGATAAAAGTGCTGTTATGATTGGTAAAATGTTTCAAGGCTGTAGATCAGTACAAGTTATCCCAGAAAATATCTATATGAGTTACTATATTTATGATGGTTACATGCACACACACACACACACATTAAAAAGAACGAGAATGATATGCTGGGTACAAATTTCACTTCAGTGAGGAAGAATAATCACTGTAACAAACTAGAAGGAGTTTGTGAGTGTTCTTCTTTGATGTCTTAAATATAAAATAGGCAAACTACATCTCCCTGAAGAGTAATCAAACATTGGTCAGCTTTTAATCTATCAGTTAGCTAAATTAAATGAGATAAAGTTTAGTTGACTGTGCTTTGGCTTGAGTTTCTGTCAGAAACTAAACAGTTTTTCTATCTCCTCCATTCTTCCCTCCATGTGTAGAAATGTTGGTTTGGGACAATTCAAGCCGTTATAAAACATTTTGTGTTTTATAAACCCATTTCTAATTTTCTTCTGGTTTTCATAAAGGGTTTTGTTCTCTTTTCTATGTATATATATTTTTTCAATTAAAAGTCTAAATATTTTATTTTTAAAATATGCAAAATAAAAACTTTATAATATCTGCAGCTATTTTTAGCTTTGAAAATTATTTGGTCTCCTTGCACTTTATTTTCCATAGACAGATGATCCAGGTTGTCTTTGGCAGTGCTGATAAGTACCACAAGTTGTGCTGATGGCCTTGTGATTTGCTCTTTTTGCAGCAGTGGAAAAGGAAATCTATCAGAAGTGATTGGGGAAACTGACACAACTCAGAGGAAAAGAGGTCAATAAATAAGGTCTTAGATGTATTTCATTTAGATATTTCACTTAGATGTTCTGAATGTATCCCCTATTAATGGAATCTGATAAAAAAAGACATAGAGGTTAAACAAGCATTGTCTAAAGCTTGTTAGAAATTAAGAAGTTAAGAGGTGAGAAAGACTGAAAGACTTATTGGAGAAAGTCATACGTAGATTGCAAGCTCTGTTTTTATGCTTTGAAATTTTTCGCCAAATCTGGCTCCTAGAGACAAGTGTATTTATATGGAATGTGTAAACTTTGAGCTTGTTTTATTTTTAGCATTCAGTGATGAGTAATATCATGGAACTAAGCAGTATTTTCATATGTATAAAAACCAGTCAAAATATTACAATGTTTATGACTGTGCACTTGTTGTAGGGTGAGTTGCACCCATTAATGGTTTGGAATGAACGTGACTAACCTTTAACTTAATTGCCACAGAGTGACAGCCCTTCTTAAATTTATTAAAGAATCATCAAAATAGGCTCTGGAGCTATGGCGCGGAGACTCATAATCTCACCCTCTTCTTCCTTATCCTGAAGTTCTGGATGTTTCAAAGATCTCGCTTTAATATACACCTGAATTCCTGTCATGCACCTCTGTGATGGAAGTGTTACTGAGTGAGTTGAATGTTCTTATTTGTTTCAGCAAGGAAAAAGCCTTACTTTAATGACATTTTTATATAACTGAGGCAAATGTTATCAAAGATTATGTTCTGTCAAGAAAGATGGAATGGTTAAGTGCTGAAGAAATTACTACCTGAATTCTTTCCTACCTGAAGGCTTGGTTTACATTCGTGTCTTTTCCCTTTTTTTTTGGTATCAAGCTTAGGTTTATGAAGTCATACATTTCATGTTTTTGGTATCACACCTATAAAAGAAAGGTAAAATTTGCTTTCTCATGTTTGTTTATATTAAAGCTCTGAGGAGCACTCTCCACACAAATTCAAGTAACTGTGAATTATAATTGTCACTGTAAACAGATATGCTCATAAACAGTAACTACATTTTAGTCCTGCTGAGTGGGGTATAAAATATGATCCTCATTAACAGAGAGGAGCAAAACAGAGGATGTTTATGTGTTTAAAGTGTACAACAGGACATCTACCACTTCCAAAATACCTATACAATATTTGTCTTAATTCTGTCGCAAACACCCAGAAAAGATTGTAAAACCCAACCTGTGCTTGTCATATCTGATATATTTATTTAACATTGATGCACACTTGAAATTTATGAACCTCACACTTGGAACTGTTTCTTTCTGGCTACAATGGCTACTGAATATTCAGTTCAGAGTCCAGAAAATACAGCACTGCTTAATCAAGACAGGCACTTCCTCACAGTGTTCTTACTCGTATTTGAAAGTCATTTCTAATCTATTACACTAGGGCCTAAGAGATCATAAATTAATTCTATCATATCACAAAGTGTCATGAAAAGTATTAAAACAATCAATTAATATTTTTGAAAAATCTTGACATTTTGCTAACCACGAGTTACAACTTATTCAACTAATCTTTTAAGATCTCTGAAAACCAAGTTAAAAAAAAAAAAAAGTTATTTCTTTTTCCTATCATACATTTTAGAAAGTATTATCAGATTTTTTGAAAAATAAATATGTTGATAAGATTTTAATGCCATTAGAGCTATTGCTGCTTATAACAGATCCAGATTGGATTTTTCAACCACTTACTTTTTTTAAGGTATTATTATTTTTATTAAGCTTCACTTTCTTAACCTCACCAAACTTCTTATTTTAAAATAAGAAAAACAGTTTGAAACACTACAGGTTTAGATAGGAGAAACATCTGCCTACCAAAGGAATATTGATGAAATTTTTTGATCAATTTTATCTAAATACAGGGAATACAATCTAACAGCCTGTTCTAGAACAACTTCTCCACTATGGCCATTTTTTCTAGAGAGCATGAAAAGTGCATGGCCACTAAACACTCATTTAACAAAACTGCTGAAGGAATGAAAATGACAGTAGGATTTGAGTAAGATATTAAAATTTATTGTTTCTTTCTTTTTTTTATCTTTGCAATTCTATCTCACGATGTCTGCATTTTTTCACATTCTTTTCCCCTGTTACCTTTGACTTATTAACTCCTTAAACATCAAACAATAGAACTTAAGAGCCAGAAGCATCTACTGTAAGCTTCCCAGGATTTTCTTTGTCCCATTGCATTACCAGAATTAATGTATTATAATTCATCCCTTCAAGACTGCATTGTCTTCTGCTTCTGTGTATGAGAAATGAGGCATTTGGGCTTCTGATGATTGAAATGTCCCAAGCTGACAGCACAGAATCACTTACAATGACTGTCTCTCTAACCCTCCTAACAGTGTCGGGTTATCATTATCATTCCAGGGATACTCATTACAGAAAAACTTCAGTACTTGGTGTTAAAACATAAGCATTTCTGTTTCCATTTAAGTCTCCTGTAATTACTTAGGATGTAGCATTAAATATGAAAATCTGCATCCATATTTAATATTTTTAGAAGGGGTAAATAGGTTTACTGGAGTTGTGCTAGTTAAACCATTTGAAGTAGACAGATTGTAATTGTCATGTAAAGAATGGGAGGAGCTAGGGAAGAGCCACTAGGGAACAGTTGGTGCAGGGATATAAGGCTTTCACTAGTTAGTCACTATCCAAACAGCTAGGAAGAAAAAATATATGCAGCTAGTAAAGGGGGAGGGGAGTAAAATACAAATAAAAATAGTGAAAATAAGGAACACAGTTTGCAGTAGCTGTTCTGCTCCTGCAAGAGTCACAATGAGAACTGTGATTCACTTTTCTGTCTTTTATGCCACTACTGTTCAGGTGTGTAAAAATTAAAGATCTCTTCCTTGGTGGCATTTAAGCCTCACCCCAGCCTCCTATTAGAACCCTGACACTGCTGTCATCTTTGATAGATGGACTTCAGGAAAAGTCTCCTACCCATTTGAAGAATTTACACAGCTTTCTGCCTTACATCTCTTAATTTCCTCTGTTTCTTATCTAACACTAAAATTGTTCCTTGTCTTTATTCCCAAGAGTTTCATAGGGATACATAACCTAGTTCCTCCCATTTAATTGCACATTAGGCCTTATTATCACTTACTATTATTGCTGTGGTGCCTCATATACTTTTACAAATTTGTACTAAACTAAGAAAAGAGTATCTTTTAAGTCTGGCTACCTTTCTCTTGTTCCATCCCCAAAAGCCACATATTTGTCTTTATGTGTGTTTTTTTTAATGGGGAATACTAAGGTTGATGAGAAAGAAAAGCTGACTTCACATTAAAACTGAGATAAAACCTGATAACTCAGCCTCCCCCTGGCACTCAAGAAAGAGGACTGCTTCTGCAGGCTGGTTCTCTGTGAAATTGCTGCCTGCCTTGTACACAAATCCAAATCCTGCCACATGCCTGTAGACAGCTTATTCTAAAACAGCAATTCAAAAATGATGATCAGCAAGAGGCAGCTTCTTAATTGCCATTAGAATGAGTGGAGTGTCCTCCTCCCAAATGAGTTGGAAAGAAATATTCGATGGCAATAAATAAGAGACAATGCACAGCATTATATTGAATTATAATTGCATGCATTCTCACAGGGGGCAAGAGCAGGGTGCTCCTTGCAGAAAGGCAAACTTGGATCTGGGGGCAACCATGGTGGCAGTGCTCCCACAGCACCAGAGCCTGGTGGGGACTGCTGTGGGTCCAGCAAGCACCAGGCAAAGGAAAAATAACAAGCAAAATCCAGGATCAATCCAGGAAACACAGACACTTCAGCCACAGGGCAGGAAGCCCACTTACAACATAGCCAGGGCAGGGATATGAGGGAGGGGCTGTTTCTCTGAGACAGCCACTGAAATCACCTGGCAGCCTCTGAACACAAAATGCTTTCTCATGCAAGGTGGAATTCCACTGCAGAAAACACTGTCACCAGATCTAATGGAGGACAAGGGAATATGTATGTTCAGAGCAGATTTGGATGACTGAGTATTTAAAGTCTACCAGTAGTTATTATAATGGTAACAGTTGGATCACCTGAATTCCCAACTTGTTGATTGCTGAATTGCAATACTGGAGTCAAGGTCCCTCTACCTACTTTTTCTGAAAAACATTTACTAGTCACTGTTAGGAAAATGGTGCCTTGGTTTGGTCCTACATTTTCTTACAACAGTCTTTACACTCTTTCAAGGGAAATAATTTATGACATAAACATAATGTAGAGAATATGAAAGACCTGATTACAAAATGAAGACATGCACAAGGGTTATGTATGAACAATTAAGCCAAGAAAACAGATGTAAAAAAAGAAAGGAGGAAAGGAAGAAATCAATTTTAAAACTATCTACCAAATCCTCAAAAACTTTATAGGAAACCCAGACAAGCAATCTTTGTGCGAGAGGATTAAGGAGGACTTAGGCTAAAAATTGATGAGGATAAACCAAAAAGATGATAAGAATATTTCCTGGACAGTCTGGACAGAACAAAACCTAGGGTTAAACTTAAGTACTCCTAGAAAAGCCCAAAGCTTCACTAATTAGCAGTGACCTTCCACTAAATAGGAAACAAAAAAACTTCTGCATGAAACTTCATGGTCAAGGCAAAATATCAGGCAGAATGTGACTGGAGAATGACTGAAAGAAATGACCAAGCATTTGCAGTAACGCCTTGAAAAGAAAAACACATCAAAATGTGTTGAGCAGCTCAGCAGAACATTAATGTCACTTGCAGAAAATACTCACAGTAGACTGATATTACAGCGAAGGAAACCTAAGAGAAAAAACAAGGTAAGAAAAGAATGTCCCAGTGTCAGAGGAAGGACATTATATACTGAACATGTTTTGAAGAGTCCTGGGAAGATATATTGAAGTGCAAAATGCTAATCATTATCAACCTGCATGATTCTGAAAAATCTTGTTATTTTTGCAGAAAATGCAGAGAGGACAATGGTTGGCTGTGTACATGAATGAAGTAAATTACTCTGGTGTGTTAACCTTGGCCAGCAGATAAATATCCACCCAGCCAGTCGCCCGCGGTACCCCTCAGTGGAATGTGGGCAGACATAAAGACAGAGAGATCATGTCACTAAATACCCTTGAAGACAAATCAGGCTTGCCTTGTGGAAAAATAGTTTAATATGTTGCTAATAAAACTAAATATTCCATTAGGGATTCGGGCAGTTCAGAACTACCATCTCCTTGCCACCTGCATGTATACAGCAAGAAAGCAAGTCTGTGTTAAACCAGCATCTTTTGTCCACTCTGAAGACAAAAACAATTATTTATTGACAGGAATAAAAAGCAAAATTTGCAACTGTTCTTACTTGTTGACTTCATTGAGAGAGCAAGACTTGAAGGAAAATAGTGTGTTAAACCTTGGAACAGGAATCAGAACTGTAAAGACCTAGATATTGAAGGCATAGGATAAACTTTCTTCCAGTGTCTGCACTTTTAGAAAGCACATGGGGCAGCTCTAAGGAGACAGAGCTATAGTTTTGAACATTGCAACCATTCTTTTCTGTCATAAATGTTTTCTAACAAATTTTCTGTATATAAATACTAGGCATTTTGTTATCTACAGAGCGCCATAATGTTGGAAAATAATCCAAAGGCTGAAAGAAGAAAGAATCAGTAGAGTATCTCTTATGAACAAGTTACATAACACTTGGACTGTAGAAATTCTTCAGACAAACCTGCATGCTTTCTACTAAATACATATAAAATCAAAAAAAGGATAGAACAAGAAATAGAACTGGACACATATAAAAGATGCAGGAACATATCCAGTACTAAATTTCTGCTAGGGAAAAGACAGACAAAATGGTTTGGAATTGTCCAAAGAATAGAAGCATAAGTAGTCCTTATGACTGCAAGTGCTGTAACATGTGCTGTAACTGAACCACCACAGAGTGGTAAGGATTTGAAGAGTGTGCTAAGGATCACCTGCCACAACACTTTGCTCAAGAACAGCCACCTGGAGCCAATTTCCCAGACTATATCCAGATAGCTTTTGAATGTCTCCAAGCATGGAGACTCCACAATCTCTCTGGTTGACCTCAAAGATATATAGATAGAAAGTTAGGAGTCAGAAATCAAATAGAAAGATACCTTAAACATTTGAAGGACTAATTTATTTCTTTTAAAAATCTGGATTTGTTTTCTTTTTCCATAGAGTTCAAGAAAAAAAAAAGGAAAGAGAAAATAGAGACTTACAGTATTAAGGTTAATTTTTAAATTAATAATTTATTTAAAATTATATCGTGTTATCATTAAAGTATTTGCTTGTCTACCTATATGGAGGAAATATAAGACCTTGAATTTAGCTATTACCTCTCCAACTGCAGTTCAGAAGCATGATAGAATCTCACTGATTGAAAGATATTTTTACATAGTAAAAAATCATTCTTTTAAAAACTTGAAGTAATTTATGGAGATATAATATATTTTTAGATCAAATAGAAGAGGAAACAAAATCAACAGACTTCAAAGCTGAAGTTTTTAATCCTTTATTTTAAAGCATTGTCACTGAATTGAAAGGACATTATAAGGTAGGTTTGTAATTAAATGGGGAAAATGCTGAATGTATATGTTGATGTAAAAGAGAGCAAGATGCCGATAGCAAAGTACAAAATGCATTTCCCTTAATCTTCTTCAGTTTCTTTTTGTCTCCTAGAGACACACATTCTAGTTAACTTAAAGTTATTATTTCTCTATCTTTATGACATGCCTATGGCACTGTGCAAGATGATCAGGCACATGCAGGTGCTCAAGGAAAGTTATGGGTGCTTTAGATCTTCCACTAATAGCATCAAACACACCATTTTTATGTGTTCTATAATACATGATACAGTTCTTGGCATGGAGCTGAGGGGGAAATAATGGAATATTGGTGAACAGGATTGTAAATGTGCTTGAGTGATTTGCACCCAGGGTTTTGAGAAACACATAGATAATACGAATTGTTGTTTGGCCTTGACTATAGAACAAGTACAAAATCTCTGTTTAGATAACATGTGACAGACTTGGAGGCACCCCATGGAACATGCTTGAGATTTCTGCCCTGCTGTGGGAAAGATCAAAGCAGAGTGGTAAATAACACCTGCAGGAACCCCTGACACACAGGTGAAAACAGCAGGTTCACTCATCCTCCAGCATGGGCTGGAGCTCCTCCAGCACGAGCTCTGTGGTGTCTATGTGAGTGTGTTCCCTCTTGTGTTCTACTGCCAGGGTGCCCTGCTTAGCAAGGCAATGAAAATAAATTTATTCTCGGCATTTCTACCGTACTTGTGCCTGCATCCTTCTTGTTCCTGCTAACACACAGACGTTTAGCTTTTATACAGAATCATTAAGGTTGGAAAAGACCTCTAAGGTCATCAAGACCAACCTTTGACCAATCATGACCTTGTCAACTGGACCATGAGACTGAGCGCCACATTAAGTCATTTCTTGAACACCTCCAGGGATGGTGACTCCACCACCTCCCTGAGCAGCCCATTCCAGTGCTTGACCTTCCTTTACATGAAGGAATTCTTCCTGATGTGCAATCTGAATCTCCCCTGGCACAACTTGAGGCCATTTCCTCTTGTCCTATTGTTTGTTGCCAGGGAGAAGAGCCTGACCCCCACCTGGCTACAAACTCCTTTCAGGGAGTTGTAGAGGTTGATAAGGTCCCTCCTGAGCCTTTTCTTGTCCAGTCGAAACAATGCCAGATGCTCCTCATCAGACCTGTGCTCCAGACCCTTTCCCCAGCTCTGTTACCCTTCTATGGACATGTTCCAGCACCTCCATGTCTTTCTTGTAGTGAGGGCTCCAGAACTGGACACAGGATTAGAAATGTGGCTTCAGCAGTACCAAGTACAGGGGGACAATCATTTCCCTCATCAAACACCACTGGCCAACACCCCATACAAAGCTTTTTTTTTTTTTTTTTACATTGGGAATTCCTATCTTCTTAAGATATTCTGAAATTTTATAGCCCTTCCATAACCTTGAGGAGAATAAACACAAGGATATCTACAGAAGGGGAATACCACTTAAATTACAGAGATGTACAGTTAGAATTTTTCTGTTCTTACATGAAGTGAACACTAATTTTGCTTAACCAAATAACCAGTTCCTTTAAATGGTGAAGTACCCAGCTCCTTTGTGCTTCATTAACTCTGAATCCTCGTCACTAAGTTATTACTTGCCAGTACAGGGTATTGCAGTTTTGATAGGAAGGTATCAATGTCTTCTCAATTTATTAAAAATGCTTTAGGGTCTCAATGGATTAAACCATACTTTATGCAGAAAAAAGGCAGTAATTCTTCACATCACCATCAAATCAACACTGCAGATTGGTGTTCCAAAAAGATGATGAGACGCTTGCAAAGATTGCAGAAAAAGCTTAAATCTCTGAGGAGTTAAAAATTGAGTTGAGTGAAAGTAAATGGATTCCCACCCATGGAATAAATTACATTAACTTCTATCGGCATACATGAGTTGTGAAATCCTATCTTTTAGACATATCTGCATGCCCACAAAGAAGCCATTAACTAGTGCAAGGACCATGAGCAAGAAAATGGCCTCTTGAGGACATGGCTGGCCCAGAAAACTGATCTGTTGCACAGTGTAGCAAAAAGACATAACTTCTCTGGACATGAAAGATGGGAAAGCTCTTATTAAACCTAACCTGCATATTGCCAAGACCATCTTTGTTTGGGTGCAAGGAACAGCAAATTGTGTATTTGAATATGTAAGCTCCCTGGGGCAAAGAAAATGTTTGTTTTGTTTGTGTGAGATTTATTTTCATAGCGTATCCTCCAGCTAGAAGCTGAGCCTTGTGGTCCCAGGTCCAGGTACGGTTTAAAGAGAATCTCCTACAGTGTCCCAGCAACTTGCAACTGCAAAATGAGAGGTGCCTCTCCACTGGTACACCGGTGCTCCTGCTTGCATAGTGAGACTATCAGTGCCATGAGTTTGCAGAGAAAGATTCACCATGGCAGGGCCCATCACAGACCCAGTGCCTTCTGCATCCCTTCTCACCAAGGATTCCAGCTTCTGTTTCTCACAAAAGAGTGCTTTATGTTACTTAAGGAATCACTGGGAAAGGTACTAGCAAAAGAAGGTTTGATAAAAAAAATGAAAGTTAATTGGCAAGATTCACTTTATTACTTACCAGATAGTTAAAGCACACAGGAAAATCAGACTAAAATCTAAATTCAGTCATTCTAAAACTTAAATCAGCATAAAAGGATCTACAGAGAGGCTAGAGTTGGAAAAAGGGTAAAGATGGGAGAGGGCAAGCATGAAAAGGGATAAGGGGGACCCTCACATTGAGTCACAAGGTTCAGGAGAGATCCCCCTGCCAAACTTCTCGCTGGACATGACCAACAGCTTAGACCCAAAGGTTTAAACAGCAGTTTTTTGCTGCCCTAATTAAGGTAATTTAGAAAATGTTTCTGTATAATTTATTATAAGCACAACAGTAACTCAAATGCCTACCTTTTTTATGACTATAACATAGCTAAGAACCTAAGAGAGCAACATTCACAGCATATGTGTTATACCACACTCACACTTGCACAGACACAGGCTGAAGGAGTGTGTACAAGGTAAATACCTGGGAAAATTCCCCTCTGGCTCAGTGGAGCACTCATGTCAGATGTCTCTGCATCTTCTCAGCAGGCAAAGGGCTGAGACTCAGACTGGGGGGTCTGATCATCATCATTCAATTGTGGTTTTCCAAGGCTAACAGACTTGAGAATTCACCAGAGGGAGATGCTGAACACAAGCCCTCTGCAGTCCAGGAGAGCTCAAAGGGTCTCTCTTTGGACTGCTGCTTATGGCATTGCAAGAGAGTTTTAATCATAGCAATGATCTTTTCTGAGATCACAGTGCAGCCCGAGGAAGCCATGGGGAAAGGATGCTCCATGACACTGTCACCACTGAAGTGATTGCCAGGGAGTTTGTCTCTCTCTGATCAATTCCTGTTGCAGAGGGCAAAGTTCCAACAAAACAGCAACAGGCTCATATTGGAGAAAGCTTCTGATTGTTCCAAAAGGCAGGGAATGATCAGTATGAGGATCTGCAATTGATCATGAGGTGGGGACCCAGTCTATAGAGACAGTTTAAGACAAGAACAGGAAAAATAGAGATAGAAATTTGTATTTGGATGGGCTATTGGTCAGACACAGAGCAAATGAGGAATTGCTCTAAGAAAAAATTCAGGGTCTTGCATCTGAATACTTCCTGGTACCCTGTATTACATAAGTGTGATCTTAGAATTTTACAATGGTTTGGATAGAAGAGGATCTTAAAGATCATCTAGTTTTAACCCTTTCCCCATGGGCAGGGCCACCTTCCATTAGACCAGCTTTCATGAACACTCTTGAAATGGGGCATCCACAGCTTCTCTGGGCTACCTGTTCCAGTATTGTACAACTCTTACAGTAAATAGAGTAATTTTAGCTTTAAAGGACCTCTCGACTTATCTGGTCCAAAAACTTCCTCAGGCCAAAAGCAGCTTAGAGCAGGGACACCTTGATCATCAACAAATGAAATACATATTGAAGATATTGCCATTTTGCAGCAATACATACCCCTTCCTTTTGATTTGCCTTTTAACACAGTTCTCTTATTCCTTCTGTAATAACGTTTATCTGTCTTTTACCACTTTCTGTAAGACTAAAGGGATATGGTAAGAATGTTTAAATAAAGACAAATATCTGAAAAATATTACCAATTATCCATCTCTTACATGCTTATTGTAACAGAGCGCTTAGAAAGCATTTAACATCTATATAAATTATGTAGTTCTACTAAAGATAATTTAGTAGATTACTCTTCCCTCTTGGAAAAGTTAAAATTAAAAAAGAAGAAAATCAAGCTTATTGAGAAATAGTGACTAAGAAAAAACTAAAAGTCATCACTTAAAAAAGACGAAAAGATGCTCTAGACTAAGAGTTTTTCTGGGTTAAAAATCTTAATAAGCTTCTTAAATGTATATATATTCAGTGGATATAACTAAAATATCATAAATCATTTAAAAAGTTTTGCTTGTTCTTCATAGATATCCACTAGCTCTTATTTATCAAGTGTGTTATAAAAGAGCTTGATTTTAAGCATGGAGGCCCAGAAATATTTTCCAATTCAAAACTCAAGAGAGCTGAAGCACGTGGAAGTTAAAGGCAGTGGAAATAGTCAACATATGCACCAACAACATCCTTGTCATTCTTTGTAAGGGAAGAGGTTTTGATTGAGATTCAGGTTGGTGAAACTCCTAGCAAACTATAAGGAATGAAAGCTGCCTCTATAAAAAATATTTTCGTGAGGTTTTTGAAAATATCATGAAAGGGAATAAGATCGTAGAAACCACAGTGTGCACTCAATAGAACAAATATACTTGCAATATGCCTCATTTTTTCCTGATCTCAGCTGTTGCTTCCTACAGCACCATAAACTCAGATAATATAAAAAAGAGTTCTCAAGGATCTCTACTTGCAGTCCAGAATGTCAAGAATTGAGCATTACCAGGAGGGCAGTATCAAATAAAGCCACTTGTATCTACAGCTGTCCTTAAAAAATATGTAATTTCAGTTTGACCTTTAGTTGGTTTTCTTTGCCAAAACAACTGCATTTGTTTAGGAAGAGCAGATCTATCTCATGTATGCCTTATGAGGACAGATCTTTCATCAACAAATTAAACTTTATAATACATCTTTCTGTCTTGTGTTTCTGAAGTAAGAACCAAAAAGCTTAAAAGCCATGGGTAATTAAAAATTTAGATAAACCTCCAAAAAAAAGTCTTCTGATCTCACAATAGTATAAAGATGAGTAAAGGATAAGATTTGACTTCTTCATCATTAAAGCTGTTTGCTCCTGGTTTGTGCTCACGAGCCCTGGCCCAGGAGGCACAGCGTTGGGGGTGACGAGGATTTCGTACCCTTTGAGCGCTGACTCCGGCCTTAGCAGGCCACGCTTAGGAGCTTTGTTGTTAATCCAGGCGAAGAGGGCAAAGAATAAGCAAGGGTCTGCCAGCTCACAGTTCCAACAGCCTTTATTGATGGAGGGGGTGATGCAGACAGGACAATCTTAACTGGAAACGTGGGTTTATAAAGGGTCTGGATCTCAGGGGAGGGTTCAACAAATAAACCAATCAGGGTACAGCAGAGGAGGGGTTAAGGCAGGACGTGGGTAAACGGGCACTGGGACATAACCAGTAAAACTAACAAGAAGAGGAATATAATCTTCAATAACCAATCAACAATCAAACAACTAAGAAGGTTCTGGAATTCAGGGCAAGGGCTAGGAGGGATTGACATGTGGGCTTAGGGAGTGGTTTATGGATTGACATTAGAGGGAGAAAAGGGTGAACCCCACACTGCAGGCGGGGTTAGGGGATTGACAGTTTGGGGAAAACCATACAATAAGGATAGGGGGAACATGGGAGAAACCATTATAACTAGAAAACACACCACAACACATCATTATTATTAGATATTTAAACTTGTGTTTCAGACACAAGTTCTGTTCTCAATAGAGGACAAGTAGGACACATCTGGAGTTCACAGTGAATGATCTGGACATTGTCTATTAACAAGAAGCCCTATGGACAATGAAGATACCATATTTTATGTATTTTTTCAGACATGAATTCAAATCAAGAACAGCAGTCATGCACCTGTGATAAGATGCATTTCTATTAGAAGATTAGGATAATGAGTTCTCATCATCTATGAAAAGTCCCATTATCTGGTGACTAAACAGCACATTATCAGTGAAATAAAAAATTACAAAAATGAACTCATCTTAATTTAGCCTGAAAAGGTTATTGTCAAGTGTACTTCCAGATGGAATTTCCTTTTAAAAAGTTTATAAAAGAAAACAAATTCTTTCATGAAATATTAGAAAGGTCTGTCTTAATAAACTCTAAAAGCTCCAAACAAGGTGTCAAAATAACTCACACTATTGAAAATCACCGTATACAAACTGGACATGAGAGGGATGATTGAAACTAGTTATGTTCCTAAGCAACATGTTAAATCTCATTATGTTAATGGAAAATATGATTTGTTCAATTTCAGTGCTCTGTTACTTCACTGTTCCCAGAATACCATCCCTCCCATTGCAAAGAGTCAAGGAATAAAAATCAAGGCATTGCTTTGAGTAGGAAAAAATCCTCCATTATCTTCTTCCATTCTACTACCTCTCTAATAGGGATTATGTAGCAATAATTTCCTTTGTGTCTGAAAAAAAAAGCTAATTTTCTAATTTCTGAAATATTACAGGTAAAACCAGAAAGCTACAATGTAAATGGACCTGGAAGGAATAAACCTCTATATCTATATAACTGGAAATATTGTAACAATGGCAAATATACCAGGGCGGTTAATATTTATCCTGCAAATCTATTAATCTCCCAGATATTCTGAGATACTTTACTTTCACAAATCAAGCCACAGATGAATGAAATTGTGTTTACTACCTTGAATGCTGTTATTTCAAGCATATTTTATGGATAAACAGTGTCCATCTTGGTATGAGAACACTTCACTACAAAGTGTCACAGAGTCACAGAACACAAAGTTGTGCCTGATGTACCTGTGGGAGCTCTTCTTGTTCCTTTCACATTCAACACTAGATGGTTTTTGACTTTCCTAATCCCAATCCTACATGCTCAAGTCTTATTTTCCTAGTGTGTCTACATCTCTTGGATAGAATTGAGAAACTTATGCTAATTATGTGCACGTAGCAAATAAGAAAGTTCAAGTAATATTTTATTCTGACTGGTAACAGATTTGGGTTGGAGCTTTTTGTTGTTGGTTGGTGTTTTGGGGAGTTTTTATTTGCTTTCTTTGGCTTTGGGTTTGTTTTCAGTCAGAAGCTGTGCTTACATATATCACATGTATGATCTTACATATACAATGACACTGGGTCATTGCCTGACTAGTTGTTTATAAATATATAAAGAACTGCATAAAACTTCCCAATGAGCCTTAAATGACAGTAGTGCTACTCATTATAAAAGTTGGATGAAAAGGGAGCATTCGCTCTCTGTGACACAGAAGAGTAAGAATTCACAACTCTTGGTTAGATGTCAAAAATTCTTGCAAAACATATAATAGCACATTATGTTGCTTCTGGGAATTGCTCCCCACCAAGGCAAGATACCCAGAGATTTGAGCTTTGCTAAGAGAGTTACTTTCTCATAGCCATTAGTGAAAGTTTTGTCGTTGGTAGGACGAACACACAGCAGAGCAAACAGATAAAAATACTTGAAATGGCAAAGTTATTTCCCATAGCTCACTGTTGTTTCATAAGAATGAACTTGTGGAAAATTTTCTGCCAGAGTTAGCCTGTCAATTGGATCCTCTCAGGAATGTCACAGTCTTTCTTCCTTATGAGGACGTGTCATATTCCAGTAAGGAGCTTTGAAAGGGTTGGACAATGTAACCTCTGATACAATTTCTTTCTTCTTTTGTCAATGGTAATTTTGGTCTGGTGAGGCTTGTGACTTCACCCCTTTTTTGATATTCCTTGCTGTTGAAAATTTCCTGGAACCTCTCCAGTTTTCACAGGTTTATTAATGACATGCCTACCGGCATAACAGCTGAAAATTCAAACACATTGCTTTGTGCTTGAGACAAAAGAAAACTAAAATGATATAGCATCAAACCCCTGTGGAAACTTGTACTTAGCATAAAGGAAATGCATAAGTCATCAACTATGGAGCTGTAATCTGGTGTTTCACCCATGGGAAAACTCCATTCCAGAACAACCATCCTCTGCAATGACAGCTTGTGGCCCTGCTTCTGTGTAAGCCACGATTCCCCAAAATCCCACTGAGTCCATGAGTCATTAGGGGTGCAAAAGCCAACACTACCAACACCACTAAAGGAAGACAGGTTTTTTTAGGTTTTTCTGGCTATCTCCTGCTATATAATGGGAGATTTTGATTTGTGAGAAAAGGACACGTTAGACTAATCCTTCTGGTAAGGCAAGAGTTCCTGCAGAGTTTTGAACTCAGAGGAGCCAAGAGAGGCTGTCTGAGAGGGAGGAAAGCCCTGGTCAGACAGCTGCTCCTGGCCTTGCTGCTGCTCTCAGCTCTGATGGAGTTGCTTCAAGCAGTGTTGTTGACCTGAGAGTCACTGTTTCAAACAAGATGAGGTTACTCACTGCAGTACAAGACAGCCTGAAGTCAACGGGATCAGGAGTTACTGTGTCACAAGGGAGCAGCATATTTGTGCAAGGCAGCTGTTTCTGGATCTGTCCAAGGTTTTGCCACTGTCCAAGACGGACCTTTTTCTCAGAAAATTGTAGGATAGTGTATCGAATCACCATTAAAATTTAGCAGGTCTCATCTCAAAAATGCAGAATAAAGGGTGTAATCTGATCTCTCTCACACAAAAGAGGTCCTTGTCATGAATAGTATTAGTGCCACTAATAAGTAAAAAGGACAATGTACTAACAGTGTATCTTAGGTGTATCTTACCTCAGATATCCCCATTTTTCTAAGTAAGAATTATAGTACAGGACTTTCTTATTATCATGTTTCTACTCATCATTCACTTATTCTGTACATGATGTATTTAGGATTTACTAATCACTATACATGCAATAGTAATTGATATAGATGAAGTAACAGACGCTGAGTATGTTATGCTAACACTTCAAAAAGATTTTGGTCTTCAGGACTTGCAGAGAAAAGCCACTCTGAACTACAGCTAGATAACTGAACCACAAATTTACAGTTATTAAATTAATCTTAATTTCTACACATACTTAAATGTAAGATATGGCAGAACTTCCAGCATACCAGATCTAAATATTCAGCAAATTGTTATTTTCCAATTATTCTGCTACATCTTCAGTTTCAATTTAAAACCATTCTGAGCAGACACAACAAGATAAGGAAGGTTCTGTTGGACTAACCTGAACTTCTTTGACAAGGTGACCAACCAAGAGGATGAGGGAAAGGCTCTGGATGTCTGTCTGAGCCATAGTAAAGGCCTTGACACCCTTTCCCACAGCATTCTCCTGGAGAAACTGGATGCTCACGGCTCGAACAGGTGCAATCTTTTCTGGATTAAACATCTGACTGGATGGCCAGGCCCAGAGAGTGGTGGTGAATAGATATAAATCCAGTTGCTTGCTGGTTGCAAGTGAAATTCCCTAGAGCTCAGTATTGGGGAAAACCCTGTTTAATATTTTTATTGACAACCTGAATGAGGGGATCAAGGGCATCTCCAGTCAATTTCAGATGACACCAAGTTGGCTGTGAGTTGGAGGGTAAGAAGGCTCTGCAGAGGGATCTGGAAAGGCTGGATCCATGGGCTGAGGTCAGTGGGCTGAGGTGTAACAAGGCCAAGTGCCAGGTTCTGCACTTGGGTCCCCCCTGCACTGTGGGCAGAGTGGCTGGAAAGCTGCCAGGCACGAAAAGTCCTGGGGACTTTGGTCAACAGCAGCTGCACACGAGCCAGTGTGGGCCCAGGTGGGCAAGGAGGGCAATGGCACCTGGCCTGTATCAGCAGTAGTGTGGCAGCAGGACCAGGGCAGGGATTGTCCCCCTGTGCTGGGCACTGCTGAGGCCACACCTTGAATCCTGTGCCCAGCTCCAGGCCCCTCAAGACAGGAAGGACATTGAGAGGCTGGAGTGTGTCCAGAGAAGGGCAATGGAGCTGGGGAAGGGTCTGGAGCACAAGTCCTGTGAGGAGCAGCTGAGGGAGCTGAGGGAGCTCCACTTGGAGGAAAGGAGGCCTAGGAGGAACCTTATCACTCTTTACAGTTCCTGAAATGAGGTTGCTGTCAGGTGAGGTTGGGCTCTGCTCCCAAGGAACAAGAGACTTTACAAGAGGAAATGGCCTCAAGTTGCACCAGAGGAGACTTAGATGAGGGTTAGGAAAAATTTCTTCGCTGTACCAGGGATCAAGCATTGGAATTAGATGCCAAGGGAAATGGTGGAATCACCATCCTTGGAAATATTCAGAAGTTGTCTAGACCTGGGGACAGGGTTTAGTGGTGGAAATGACAGTGTTTGGTTAATGGTTGGATTTGATGATCTCAGAGGTCCCTTTTCCAACCTTCTGTGCTCATTTAATACCTTGGTGTCCTGATGTATTTTGAACTGTAGTGAAATAGTCCTCATCACCATGTTCCATTTTTAGGATGATAAAACCAAATAAAGCATCATTAGGTCTCTAACTATTGTTACTAGTGTCAAAACATCAAAGATTAAGTAAATTTGTTTGATTTTAGGACTGGTCTCAGCTGATCAACCTTTTGAGACCTTGTGTTAAAATGATGTAAATGTGAAAAACTTTAAAGGAAATGTATGACACTACCAGGGAAAAAAAAAAAATAGTGGTGCTACTTTTTATACCTGAAGGTGAACTCTTTTTACACTTTCCAAGTAAGACATGGGCAGTAACATCCATTAACTGGGAAAGAAGTCTATAGTTCCTCCAGATGGGAAAGCTTGTTCAGTTTACTGATTAGAACATGGGCATTACTTACTCTCTTGTTGTTGTGTTTTCATCACTTGCATTAGGGTATGGTGATTGCAAGGAAAAAGAGCTGCAGGAAGTTGTTTTAAGCTTTCCTGTGAGCATGCTAATCAGACCATTGCAGAAGATAAAATTCCTGATTTCATTGGACATTATCTGGCCTGTTTTCACCCCAAACCAGGATGTGGTACACTTGTACAATATCAAATGAAGGGCAGACACTGCAGAACAAAAAGGACTGTGCCTTCAGCCTGGAACTGTTTATAGAGCTGTGTCTAGGTTTCAAAGGACAGCCCAGTCAATCACCATCTCTTTTAGATGATAGAAAATTCCCTTGTAATTATTCAGGTGAAATTGCTTTCCGATTAGATTATAAAGTGAAATAGTTATTAGAAGATTGAGGGAAAAGTTAACTTGTTTTAGAGAAACACATAATTATAAAATTCAGCTTGTCAAAATTACAGAAAAATATTTGCTGAAATGCCTTGTTTTTTCATAACATTTATATTAACATTTCAGTTTAGCTTATTTTGAAAACCTATATTTAAACTAATGTATCCGGGGGTGACTAATGAAATGCAAAGTTCATCATACCTTTTTAAGCAATATAAAAAACCTTGCCATTAAAAAAAAGTATTACATAACAAATTACTTGTAAAAATAGTAGCATCATGAATCCTTTCCAAACTTAATTTATGCTTCCTTTCAAAAAAAATATTATTACAGAACCTTAAATGCACCACCACCACTTGGGTGGGTGGTTTTTTTTGTTGTTTTGTTTTGGGTTTTTTGTTTGTTTGTTTGTTTGTTTGTTTTGCTTTGTTTTGTTTTGTTTTGTTTTCCTTTCTTTCTTTTCTGGGATTGAGAGAATATAATATTGGAGACAAAAAGGTTCAGTCAAACCTACAGAACCTACCATGCAAATTCTAGCATCTCCTGTTGGATCACCAGTGGAGTCCTAGGCATACTTCACCTTGAACAATGCTGGGAACCTGCAGGTAACTTCCAGAGGTACCACAACTAGATGGGCATGAATTTTTTCTATTTTGCCAGTAGGTTTCACTGATATTTACTGACAGACAAAGCAATTTGTTCAACCTTCTGTAATTCTAAGTCCCTTGCTCTAGGTCTAATTCAAGACCAAGTCTTGTGTAACATTTTCTTCCTCCTCATCCAGAATAATTTTTTATGAGTTCTCCATTCCCAGCCCTACAGTTGAAAATACTAAAACACCTCCCCAAAGCATTGACTGAGAGAAGAATACATCTGAAAGCCAGCCCTAGATTAAACTACAAAACAGACAGAAGGGTTAAATCAACACAAATTTTTACTGCTGGTTGTGGCTCATAAATAATATGCAATTGTAGTATTTTTGGCTTGCTCAGTGTTCCTAGTTGAACTATACAGGCATACCTGCATATTTCTGTACTTCATAGGTGTATATACACTAAACCACAGAGGACCTTCCTCCTTCCCACAGTCCTGGAATAAATACCTGTCATTCCTTGTGCACTTCGGGCAATCAGCTTGAATGTGAAAACACGTACAAAACCAGGTCTAAAGAAGATATTACACTCTTACCTTGTTGGAGATATAGCAACATTTATAAAATACTATCTATTACTTTTTTAGTCATTTAGATTTCATGTAATGCCCAGAATTATAAACTAATTATATTTATTAGCTGCCTTTATTCGATGAAATAAAAATTTCCTATTAAAAACCTAATTTATAAAGTCAAATTCTGATATAAAATTATGACAAATAATAGTCAAGAGAATTACCCATGAAATGTGTTTACACAACTGATAAATAGGGTAGTAACAATAATATGTTTCCCAAGATGACCTTCTCTGACAACATCTTGATAGAACTTTGGAGTTTAAACTTTTTCTGAATATCAATACAACAAAATCTATGAAAAATTCATGCTCATTGTTAGTTTTAAGGGCTATAGGAAGTAATCTTTACTTACAGAACAGTTGCTAATAGAAGAGAAAATTAGTATTTTTTCAAATTATCATTAGTTTCATATATTCTCTCATATAGTCTCAATGAACTCAAATGGTAATACTTCTCTTTTTGAAGAGTTTTTGCTTTTAATTTTTAAGTTTTTCAATCATACAAGCTACCAGTATATAATAGTTTATCTGTGAAAGGGCCATTCTAGCAATCATGAATTTTCAAAATACTATTTTTTGAATAGTAGTTCAATACAAATACAGATTTTAAGGAATAATTCAGATTTCACTAAGCTCTGTAATAAAGTATTTTTAAAAGTCTACCTCCAACTTTTCCTTCCATTATGAATGGTTCAAGGTTACTTTTAAAAATATGGAAATTACTTTAAGAGTTTACTAGTTTTGTGCTACTTTTGAGAGAACGTGTATCAAGAATCCTGCTACCAAAATCACACTAGTTTTACATTGGCATAAGAGTTAAGGGAAATCAGGGTTAAGTTCCATAGTTTGTTGTTTCTTGGTTTTTTTTTTTCTTTAAGTGATTCTGTTATATTTCATCTTCTGATTGACAGTATAGAGAAAAAAGGAATAAGAAAGGAAAGATTTTAAAAAGTAATTTTCATTATATTGAGAAAAATGCTGACTGCTTTTCTTGAGAAAGGGTGTGAGTGTTCAGTACTAGTTTTTGAGGGAGGAGGGGTTGAGCTTAGGAAAAGAGTTTCTTTTGTACAAAACTATTATGTTACCTGATTGCACTATTCTTCTATGTTATCAAGTCTGAATTGCACTTTTTATAAGGTCATGCATTAAAAAATAAATAAAGCATACCCAAAGTCACAGCCTGCAATTATGTTCAGAAATAATAATACTAACTCCTGGTATCCCTTTTTCTCTGTAAAACAAAACAATTCATGATAGCACACTTGGAAAACCTGTCATCTTGTCATGTCACATGAAAATACCCATCCCTGAACACTGTGTGCAGATTGGAAAACTTGTTGCAACATTTATTGGGTTACTTGCAATCAGCTTCGGGTTACATCCATCATTTAGTTTTCACTGTCATGAATCATAGTTTTAGCTGACTTTAAGGGTGATCTCCAGCTATGATGAACATAAAAGCCAAAGGCAAGTCTAGAAAAAAAATTTGTCTTTTATTTGTATCAGCTTAATTTTACCAAACTAGTTCTTATTCAGTGTCCTGAGGTCATTGTTGTATTTCAAACTCTTTGCTAAAAGAGTTTTAACAGCCTTGTATAAGGTTAAACAAAAGGTCTATCTACCTGACCAAAAGTGAGCAGCAAGGAGGAAAGCTACCTTGTTGTATTCCTGAGAGGACCAAATGCTTTGTGAGATTTCTCCCTGCTGCCCAGGAAGGACAGTGCAATGTGGCTCCTGGGAAAACCTTGTTTTTTCAGTCAATACTACACAAACCCCTGAGCCTCCAGCTGATTGTGTGAACGCTGCTATCATAAATATGCAAAAGAAGAAGGAAAAGGACAGGCAGGAAGAAGAAGAATCAATAGCTTCCTTATTACTCTGGCATCCTTATCACTCTTTCTCACTAATCTGCATCCTCACATCTCGATTTACCAAGCTGACTCATCATTCTTTTCTCTCTGACTTTTCAACAGGCAGATGTTTTTACATTGTGTATTAACTACTTCCCCCTTTTTAAATTCTCACTCCAGAATTCTTTCTGACTTTTTGCCTTCTTTGTTCATCAGTTTCCCCCAGTATTCACTAGGTCTTTTCTACCTTTTCTACCTGTTATAACTTTTGTTTTATAATAGGGTCATACTTACAGCTTACTAAGCCTGTGCACACATGGCACATGTTTATTTTATTACCTTATGCAGACCAGCACCAGCCAGAGGAGTCTCTCCCCTTCCTATCTGCTGAGAAATGAGCCTCCTGTCTATTCATGGGAATATCTTTCCCATCTCACATCATCTGTGTCTTCCCTCTTTTAGCTTTTTCAGATAGCCTTTGCTCTCATCAACAAGAGGGAAAGGGGGAAAATCTACTAGCCAAGATGTAGAGAAACTGAGGGAAAAGCCGAGTCAAACAAGAAAAATCATGCAACACACATGGCCAGGGCCTGCTACTGTGCCCTCAGCCTAACAGCACTCTCACTGCTCAATCTCTTGTGCCAGCAGAACAGCCCCCATTGATTTGTATTACTGTCCATTCAATGTGGTGGTCTACTTAATCCCATTGGTAGTGAAGTCGTTCCATATACTTATCTTCATCCTTTTTTACTTTCCCTGCCCATTTTGTTTTTCCCAACAAGGAGGTGTCATGGTTTTACCCCAGCCAGCAGCCAAGCCCCACACAGCAACTCATTCACTCCCCCACAGGTGGGATCAGGGTGAGAACTGGAAGGGTAGAAACTGGAAAACGTGGGTTGAAATAAACACAGTTTAACAGGGAAAGGAAAAGCTGCCCATACAAGCAAATTAAAAAAAAAGAGTTAATTCACTGCTTCCCGTGGGCAGGCAGGTGTTCAGCATCCCCAGAAGAGCAGGGCCTTATCGTCTATAATTGGTTACCTGGGAAGACAAATGTCATCACTCCAAACACTCAGCACTTTCCTTCTTCTCCCAGCTTTCTATACTGAGCATGATGTCACATGGTCTGGAATATCCCTTCAGTCAGTTTGGGTCACCTGTCCCAGCTGTGTCTCCTCCCAACCTCCAATGCACCCTTCCCAGCGTGGCAGTTTGAAAAGCAGAAAAGGCTTTGGCTCTGTGCAATCCCTGCTCAGCAATAACCAAAACATCTCTGTATTATCACCCTTGTATTCAACACAAATACAAAACATAGCCCCACACCAGGAACTGCGAAGAAAATTAACTCTGCCCCGGCCAAAATCAGCATTTAAGGGTGAAGAGCAGTGCCATCAGCCTCAAAGATACAGATGCAGCAAAGACCTCTAGTGAGGCATTTTGCTGTCTATACTCAGTGTTCCATTATTTTCTGCCTACTTTCCCTATTTATCTAATTTTTTTTTCTTACTGGTAGCTGAATATTGAGTTCATGTTTTCATAGAATTTATCACCTCTGACTGAGATAATTTTCCTGACTGGTAGTGGCTAATTTGGAGCCTATCAAAGCAAATAGGGCAGTTTTGTCCACAAGCATTAATTTGTGTTTACTGACACTAGATTTCACCTCCATCCTGTGTCTCATCCACTCAGTATCCCGCTGCATCTCTTCACTGCTGGATTTGTGTCCTGCCATGAATAACCACAAACCATTTAGAAACTGTTGCCCTTTCTGGGGGGATTTTATCTATTTCTGAACATATGAAAAGGCATACAATACTCTTCCCAAAATAAACACCTGAAATTTCATTAGATTTCAACTTCAAATAGTCCTTTGGCAACTCAAATGTGGTGCTTCCTAAGCTCATGTGTGGGTCTTTATTCTTCTGCCAATATATGTAACAAATAATATATTGAGGGATATAGCTAAGAGCATATAATTTTAAACCTCTTTGTCTTGAGAAACAACTGATTTATGAAAACTATGGCATGATTTTAGTAAAAATTATAATACTCTTGATGATTAAATAAGTCATATATAAGTCATTGGAGCTGCAGACTGAGTTACACATGACTCAGAAACAACAGTTGCAGAGTGAATTCATGACACACTTCCCTTTTTGCTTGTTACTTTGCAGCACAGAAATTTCCCCAGTGTTTGTACATTAAAATATTGTAATAATGGTCAAATTAACAGGAAGAAAGAAATTTAAGGATTATTCCTGAGTAACCTGGAATGGATGCTAAAACAAGAAAAGGATTAAGAGTCTTCCAGGTAATCCCACCTAGCATTATATATTTGTTTCATTGCCATGTAACACTCACTAATACTGAGAATGCAACCCCCCCTGAGCATTGTACCGATATATTTCCATCTTCATTGGATAACCATGGGTTCTGAGTGCCTTTCTTACTGGAATACCTAATGAACTCTTACATATTAAATATTTAGCTATGAAAAGTCTGAAAGAACAATGTAATGTGCAAGTAATATTATTTTGGCTTTGTATTACCATATTTTCTGATGATGCTTATTCAGTATGTGGTACAGGAGACAACAATGAAATACATGGACCACAATACAACTCATTTAAATTTTCTCTTGAATATTTTGTTGTTACTATATACAATATAAATACCTCTGTATCAGTCACCTAAACATTTCTCGAAGCCATCCCAGCTGCCATGTTGATCCACATGGCAGAATCCAACGTATGAAATCTGCAACACAGAACTTTCAGATATTTCTTTGTTTCTGAGTATAAATTAGCTCCCCCACTCCCCTATCTGAACTATCATTTGTTCCTTTTTTTGCTATAAAAGGCAAAACTATACATTGTATCTTGTAAAAACGGATTAGTTTCTAGAGCATGAGGAGTTGCATTGAAAATCTAGATAGAGAGGTTTGAAGAATGATGCTGGAAGTTATAGACAAACTTTCCACTAGTTAGACATCCCTTTTGAGAGAAATGAGTGTGGGCATTTTAGCCATTTAACAATCTAAAGTTTAGATTCACTGTGAGGTATTTAGTTTCCTACTGAGGTTTTTAGCTTTCCAGTTGCATCAGACTTTAAAGGTATTTAAACCCCAACAGTTCTGGTGACTGTATATTGAATCACCATTTATGAATCCATTTACAGTGAATTATTTATTTCCTGAATGGTGAAAATGTCAGCTGGCAGTTCCTTACAGTCTGGGAGCACATAAAAAAGCAATACAAAACTTTAGCCCAGGACTACCAGGAACAAATTTTCAATATATGAATCACAACAGTGAAGTTTTATGTTACGCACTTATATTAAGACAACCTACTAAAATCACAGTGCTTGGATCAAAATAACTCTGAAAGGGCAGTATGAAGCAGGAATGTCTGATCATGTCTATAATAAAAAGGCTTTAAAAGAGGTGTTGACATGTTTAAAAGGGCACTCGCCCTCCCCCTACATCTTTTATCCTCCCTATTCAGCTCATATCATAGAATCATGGAATGGTTTGTGTGGGGAGAGACCTTAAAGATCCTTTAATTTCAACCACTCTGCCACGGACAGTTACAGTTATTTATTTTGTGCAAGTAAAAGCTTTAATCAGACAACTACAGAAGGATAAACTAGATCAAGAAAACAGTTTAAGTTGAATTTAAAGAGTTGGTTATTTTTAAAAGGCAAAATTCAACTAAAATCAATTTTGCCAGCTCTTAGCAGAAGATATGGCATAAAAGAGAGAAAGATATAATTACCTGTTGATGGCACTGATACATGAACAAAACCCGTGAACTACCACAGAAATAATCCCAGCGAAATCTCAAAATTTCTATCATATTTTGCTTAAAAAGAAAATAAAAACATTACAATGTCTTCCCAACAAACATGCCCTAAAATTGTAGACACACCAACAATTGCTTTAAACAGTAATAATTCTATACTTTAAAGTCACTCAGCTAAAATACAAGTAGAAGTCATTTTTAGATAGATTTTTTTGTTTTCAGGATTCAAGGAAACATTTATCCTTTCACTATCAGGAAACCATGGCTGCTTTTAAATGGATGCATAGGGATAGATCCTAAACAAAGGTAAAAAATTCTATTGAGGAAATAAATAAGTCAGTAACATGCAATTACAATGTGATCAAAAGGAAATACATGAAAGAAAAAACAGGAAAACTTGACATGAACAGGCAATAACAATTTGATATTAATTTAGGATCAAGAAAGAACAATATGAAAATCTAAATAACAAAGAAAATCCTAGATCACATATCCTGCACAAGGCATTTCATAACAAATATATAAATAATATGATATAGTAATATCATATTATTCATAAAAAAAGAAGAAGTGGGAGATATTCTTTTATAGAGAAGCAGAAAATGACAGATATCTATAACAAAGCAAACAGACAAACATACATCAAAGAGTAGACCCAATTCATTTACTGGGATTATCACAATTTGTAACTACAAATAAAACCTCTGAAGTGCAGTGAGGGAAAATAAATAAAATTAAACTATTTATCTAACACAAAACTGAAATTTAACTAAATTCAGTTATGAGGCATGAGGTGGCTTCTTTCCATTAGGTGCTTGAAAAGTCATTATATGGGTTGGAAGTTGAACATCAGAATATCACAATAAAATCAGCCATTTTTATTTTAAATTTTTTGAAAATATAGACAATTTGAAAAACAAAAAACTGTCTAAATTTAGATTATTTCTACAAATGCCAATACAGTTGCTGAGTATGTGTTTATTTCCCAAATAGATCCATTCACAATGATGAGGGGATATAGGAGAGGCCAGCTTCACTTGCTTGCACTGGCTTCTCATACACACATTGCAAGGATTTTTATGGATGAAATCTCTAACCACAAAAGGACATAACAGAAATATTGGGAGGCTGAATGTCAACCACCTCAGCTCATCCACACAAACTTTTCCATTAGAAACATTCTGCACTAAGCATGTTTACTTCTCAGGGTAATGTACATGTAAATTTTCCAAACTAAACCAACACGCAGAGTTTTAGTGGGAAAGCAGCATTTAGAAAGAGATAGTGAAATAGATCTTTCTGTTAATATCTTTCCCCCCTTTTTTTTTTAGTTTGCTTACTTTTTTGCTGTTTGTTCTTTTTATGGTTTGGGGATTTTGTTTCCTGGTACAGATACGTCCTTGGCAGATACTCAGTTCATTGGAAGCTTCCTCCAGAGCAAATGCATCTCCCCACCAAAAAAGCTCAAAAACTGACCAGAAAAGCTGTCACTTTATTGATATTTTTGGATATCCACAAATTATTTACCATTTTAATTTTCAGGATTGTAAAGAAAAAGGTGAAAACAAGAGATAAAAATGAAGACCTATTTTGTCTAAATTTATGGAGATCCAAAGAATGATCATGAAAACAAAGTCCTTTTTTCAATATATGTCAATCCCAAATATATTTGTGACATTTAAAGCAACAGCTTGTTACTTTTAATCAGAGACAAAAAGGAAATAAGAAAAATTGGTTGCATATTAGATACATGGACATAATCATAATGAAATAACCTGATTCTCCTTTCAGTTACAGGACCTGATTATTATACTGAAAGATACCTTGCAGAAGGCAGAGAATACTATGACTTCCTCTACAAAATATTGTTCGATGTTCTAATAGTTAAGGATCATTTTAAATTTCACAACATTTTTTTCATTCATTTCATTCATTTTCATTCATTTTCACAACATTTAACAACTTTACTATTTCTAGGTTTTGCTGCTATAATTCTAGATTATAATTTTGATTATTCCAGAAAACATACAATATCTTGATTTTGGGGTTAGCTTTGAGTGATTTTAGGCTAAACCCTTACACTAGACTAATAGCACCATCACTGAGATGTCACTGATTCAGATGGGAGCAATCTTAAATTCCAATTTTCTTTCCAACTACAGGGGAACAAATAAATTCAATCAAAGCAAATACTAAAAGATTATACAATTGAGAGCCAAATCCTAAACCCTTAATCACTGCATTACTTTCATTATTGAGCAATTACATGGGCAAAAATACGTTTTTGTGTCATTTTGATACCATAACATCCTCCATCCAGCACAAGCAGATATATTGCTTATGTTGTTTGCCTATTTTTTAGGGAGATATTTTCCTCTGGGTAATTGTTGACAGTTCAAATATGTACAATGAAGTAATTTGCTAATATATGGATATGGTATAACAATGATCTCATAAAAAAATAGAGTATTACACTGCCAAGGCCATATTACTGCACCTAGTGGATATTACTCAAATACAAGCACCTTGGAACAAAACATAGTCACCAAGATCAAACCTATGTGAAAAGCAGTTCCTTCAGCAAGATTTAGAGTGAACAGAATCCCTGAGCACAGAATAACAAGAGAATTTGGGTTGGCAGGAACCTTAAAGTTCATTATTTCCAATCCCCATTGTTGCCCCTGTTGTGGGCAGGGACACTTCCCACTAGACGAGCTTGCTCAGAGCTCAATCCAGCCTTTGAATACATTATAGGGATGGGGCAATCACAGCTTCTCTGGGTACCACATTCCAATATCTCATCACCCTCACTGTAAAGAATTTTTTCCTAATATCTAATCTAAATCTACTCTCATTCAGTTTAAAGCCATTCCCTCTTGTCCTGTCACTATGTGCCCTTGTCAAAGACCCTCTTCAGCTTCATTTTAAAGCCTCTAGGTATCGGGAGGGGTTTTAAGTTCACCCTAGAGCCTTCTCTGTTCCAGGCTGAACAATGCCAATTCTCTCAGCCTTTCCCCACAGCAGAGCTGCTCCATCCCTCTGATCACCTGGGTGCCTCCTCTGGGCTGGCTCCAGCAGGTCCCTGTCCTTCCTGTGCTGGGAGCCCAGAGCTGGGTGCAGTTATCCAGGTGGTTTCTCACAAAAGCAGAGGGGGAGAATCACCTCCCTCAACCTGCTGATCACAAGAAGACCAGAAGAAGAAGAAGAAGAAGAAGAAGAAGAAGCATCCCCCACAAAACCAACCAACCAACCAACAAAACTTTCCAGCAAAAGAAAGGAACCAAAAACCTCCAGACATTACCACTAAAAAGAAAACCTTGGGATGACTGATCCTTTCTTAGACACAGGAAAGGAAATTATAGGTTATACTTTCTAAGTGGACCACACAAGGAACAAACAAACAGCAAATAGCAAACATGCTGAAGGATATCTTAGAAAAGCTTCATGTCCAAATCAGTGAGACTGAATGGGGTAAATGGATGAAAAGGGATGTCTTGTCTTTTTAGGATATTTCTTTAGCCAGCAGAAGTGCAGTGTTTGTTACCGGGCCTTGGAAAGTTATAAAATTCTTATTTTTCCTGCTTCAAATACTGTGTGTCATTAAAAAGACAAGAAGACAAGGTGGCAGAAAGCCTCTCAGAAAGCAGGTGAGGAGAAAATGCAGGATTGCATGGCACCCAGAGGTCCAGTGAAGGCAGGCTGTCTATGGAACAGCAGGCAGGATCTTTTTGGGTTCAGTGTGCGTGAGCTGGAGCTGAAAAGAGCACGGCAGCAAATGTGGTCTGTAAAAATGAAAACTGTTTTAAGAGGAAGGAATAAGAATGCATTAAAATAGAAACTGATGTGTTGCAGAATGAAAAATGGAACAGCTTGGAAAATTTACTGCAAAAGAGAATATTAATCTGATATAAAGGATTAGTATTTGAGGAAAATATGTATTCTTATCTCAAAGCCTGACATTTTTTTCACATCCACAGTGCAGACCAATTGCCCTATTTATACTAGAAATGTTGCCTTCTGTTCTGCAAGAAAGAAAGTAGTGCTGGACATCAGTGACAGTGTTTATCACCTCTAATAAAATTACAAATGGCAAAGATGTGTTTCCTATCTGTGAGCTTGTCAATGCACAAAATGGCCACCTAATTTAACGTTCTGTAGCACTCATAATGGTTCTTCATCGAGAAATAAAAATGTCCTCATCTTAAAAATACTGCAGTAAAGAAAGTTCTTTTGTTTAAGTGTTAATGAGAAAAAAGTAAAAGTTGTAAGTATGAAACAGTGATTCAGAGCAAAATTGTGGCCATGGGCAGGAGTTGTGTAAGTTATAAGTCCCTGCTTCTAATGATCATTTTATAAATCCTCAGCCCAGCATTTACCAGTAAAGCTGCAAAAGCATCCTCTTCCTTATGGAATCATGGAATGGCCTAGATTGGAAGGAACCTTAAAAATCATCTTGTTCCAACCCCCTGCCATGGGCAGGGACACCTTGCAATAGACCAGGTTGCTCAGAGCCCCATCCAACCTGGTCTTGAATGGGACATCCACAGCTTCTCTGGGCAACCTCTTCCAGTGCCTCACCACCCTCACAGTAAAGCACTTCTGAATATCTAACCTAAATCTACCCTCTGTCAGTTTGAAGTCATTCTCCCTTGTCAATTCATGCTGTTACACACAATAGTCCTGCCGCAAGCATGACTGGGTAACACCAGAATTGTCACACAACAGTTTTAACTACAAGGTCACATTCAATGCACTTGGCTTTTCATGCCTTTTCTTTAAACATGGATGCTTTAAAAGATTTTCTATATCATTGCATTAATAAGATGACCAGAAATTTGTTAATAAGTACAGAAAACAACAGAAAGCTTTCCAAATATTAACTTAAAGAATGCAAGCCTGAAGGTTTTGGTTTCTGAGAACTAAAGAATACTTTCAGAGTGTGAAAAATCCTGTTAAAGTGTTAGCTGCATCTAAGGAGAGCAGCACCTTTTGAAGTGGTGAGACACGTTTTGCACACGCTCCCCACTGCGGTTTGTGCTGCATATCTGCACCCTAGTGGTTAGGTTTTGGCAGACACAGTCACAGAAATCACTCAGGAACCCTAAAAGCCAAATGAAACCTGCACAGATGGCTGTGCCTAGATTCCAGTTCATTGCCCTTCTTTCTCTTTAAATATTCCCTGAAAATAGAATTTCTTAAAGTTGTCTAATATTCTCTCCAAGTTATGCACACCAGGCTGTAAAATATTGGCCTGACTGTTCACATTTATTAAGAACAGACATCTTGAAACTCAAAAAGTGAAATTTATACCATTCTAATTATGCACCACATATCATTAAATTAGATTAATTTTACTATGGGTTTTATTTTAGCTCTAACTGTGGAGATAATTCTCTGCACCTAATTTCATATTTGTTATCATAGATAACCCCAAATACATGTTTTTGTTACTGATACTCAACTCAGTAGTCAGAATAAGGTCAAGCAGAAATAAGGAGGAAGGTGACAAACTGCATTACTTAAACACCTCTTTGCTCCCAGGTAAGAAGGAGAAAACTAGAAACAGGTTTCTGAATTTGTTCTTTAAGGTCTCAGCATTACCAATCCATAGCAAACTCTTATTCCTAGTAAATGGTTATTGTGGTTTATTGTTTTGAGACACATTGAAACAACTTTCAGGAGAGCAACATTTTAAAATATCTCTCCACTTTATACGCTAAATATAGCTTAAAAAATGCTTGTGTAAAGGAAATTTTTACTTACTTTTAAAGCCTACCTGAAAGGTGAGCTGTCACTCAAAGTAAGAAATTGGTCTAAGAGAAGAAAGAGAAATCAGAAATTCTCTCTAAATATTATGCATGGAGTGTGCATGAGTGTTCATTGAGCTACAAACCAAACTATCCAGTGATTCTGAAAAGCAGATGCTTTTATATGATGTCCTAACTGGATGGCTGAATGCAGGGAAATATCTGCCTACAGAGAAATCAACAATAGGACTGCTAAAACTCACTAAGCCTCTCAAAAAAAAAAAAAAAA
>VZTR01025222.1:46092-63365 GCA_013400775.1 Chaetops frenatus
CACCAACAACCATGTAATCTCAGGCTATGTTTGTGCAATGGTACGTGTCTAAAGGTGTCTTCCAGGAGCCAAGGAGATAGACAGAACTTTAGGTGTTGAACACTAACAGTTCCATCCTGACTTAAGTGGTAGATCTGTGCACTCTACAGCCCTGCAAATAGGCCACCTTTTCAGTGCTTAGGCAAGAATTGTATTCCTAGCTTTAGTCATTTAATGTAACAGCAAGAGCAGACTACCAAATAGAACATAAATCCCTTGAGTGGTGAGATCATGTATCTAAGACAAGAGAAATAATTCAAATACCAAATACAGCGATTCAGGGTTAATACCTAGATTTCATCAGAAAAAAAATCTTGGTTGTATCTACTACCCAAGGTCACAACTCTTGGCTGCAAACCAGCTAATCTATTTATCCCAAAAAGCAAACTCTGAGGCATGATGTTCCCTCTGAGCTGAATGCAGAAGCAGCCCGTGTGAATGAGCATATCCACCTCAATCACTTATCTATCTGATTCATGAGGTTGCAAGAGTTCAGGTTCCTCAAAACATAACCTCCTGAATGACAGCCAAATGCAAATAACAAGTCAGCACTGCTGTGCAGCCACCTAGCAAGTGGGTGGTTTCACCCAGCTCCTCTGGGGTATGACTGGTTTTTAAAGAGGTTTGAGGCAGAGCTTAGAGGTCATAATTACATATGAAATGTGGTGATTCTATTGACTGAGAAGGGAAGCTAATTAAAGCAGATTTATGTATACAAAATGGAAAAGTTTCAAGACTAGCTAAGCAAAAAATAATTTCAGAACATAAAGTGAAACTGAAGATTGCAAGTTGGGTGTTGAAATACCCTTAGAGAGAAGTCAGATGCAGAGTTCTCCCACCCTGAATGATCACTCTTATGCCAAAACAGAGAAAGTACAAATGCAGTGTTTTTTACTAAAGGTAGTTCTTTTTCTTTTCTTACAAGGTAAAAATCTTTGCTTCTAGATTTTTTTTTTTTTAATGAACAAATTTTGCCAAAAATTTTGAAAGAAAGCAGTATTTTATTCTAATTAATTTTGCTTCCCACTCCTGAGTTCAGTTTTTCAGTAACTAAATCAATTATAAAATGTTATTAAACTACTTATCAATCAGATATTTAATTAAATTTCTAGGAATTTTCTTCCTAGTTATACAGCTTCTTCTATTATTTTCCTCTAACAATTTCTTCCTATTAGAAAGCTCCATCCACAGTTGTAGTAAGAATAAGGGAGACATTATAAATTCTTTGGGGAAATTTTTTGGATGATATTTGTTTTGAAGTTGTTTTGATTTACTATTTTTCTATTTGTTTTGTCTGAGGGGTCTTTTTTTTTTTTTGCATTGGGCTCTTCAGGAACACTGCAGAGCACTAAAGAAGAAGAAAGATACTTATGTGGGTTTTAATTTTGACCTCTACAATTTCTAATTAAACAGAAGGTCAAGAGGGATGCTTTATAAAATACAGCTGCAGGTACCTGAGTCTTATATATACACACACACATATGTATGTTTAAAATGTTTTTTTACCCCCCCAACCCAATATGCAATCCCCTACACAACAGTTACCCAGGCAGGGAAAACAAAATTAATTTCAAGTCCAGTTCTCCAGCGGGAAACAAATCCTGAAGTATTTAAATATAGGAAAATAATGAAATTTCATAGTGGGTCGGCACTTCTGAATACAGCACTATTTTCTATTCTGTGAACTTTATGCACTTCCTAAAATTCTTTCCCAAGGTCAAGTTGCAGCCATCTCCCATCTCTATCTCCAGCACTGACAATCAAGTAGATTGAGATCTTTGTTCCTTTAGTGCCTCACCTTGGCCTCAGTACAACAAAACATTCAGTGCCCTCCTGGGAGTAACATCTCCTAGAAATGTCTCCATTTTTTTCTTCTGTTAATTCCCTTGAAGGTCCATTCTTAAATGCCTGAATTCCTTGGTTTTGTTGCTGTGATTCTGCCAGTCACTCAATCAGTTTATCTCTTCAAGTAAAAGTAATTAAAAATATTTTTTCTCACCTGTGGCACAGATATTCATATGAAATAATACAAACTATTTTCCAGTACATCATAAGAGTTAAAAGCAGAAAAATAGCAGAAGACTATGAGATGTATGCATCTGAACAGGGTGAAGGTACATTTAATAAGCAGCTAAACATTTATTCATTATCCTAGTGAATTTCATCTGATGTGAACTCCCTCTAAGAGGATAACTTGGATCTGTCCTAAGGCCACAAGTTCTGTAGTCTCCACATTTCTTTTCAGGTGGCATCAGCCTTTCAGGATTAGCATGTCTTTATCCTTTCCTGGACTAGAAGCAATACTCATTGGGAAAGCTAAACACAAAGACATTGCCACTTCACAAGAGGCAAGCTGCTGTGCGTGAAGCAATGTTGTCTATCTTACTTCAACACAAAATAATGGTTCTGGATTTACAGTAACTTCAAGCCATAGTTTTCTTAACTCATGCTAGCTCTCAGATTTCTTTTCTGCCTTATACCTAATCACAGCTGGCAGAATGTGCTCGAGCCTTGCAGTGTAAGTTCATAGCTGTAGTATCATGGCACTATTGGCTCTTTTGACACCAGTTCAGAACAATATCTAAGAAATATACTTTCAAGAAGAGTATAAACTATTCAATTAAACCATCTCTTTCTGCAGGATGACAACGTTCATTCAAATTCAAGTCTTGTGGTTTCCTTAAGGTTGCTGGTGATATTTGTACTATTGGAAATGTCCATGGGAGAGAGATATAATTAACAATGTCTAAAGTAGATGAACAAATGAAAGCCAGCTGAATGAACTACAGAGCTTTTTTCTGAGAAATATGGCCTGATATTTAGTTTGAATGAGGATACTCAAAAAAAAAAAAAAAAAATCAGAGTCAAGGAAGCAACCTTAAGAGAGTCAAGAAACATCTAAATTCTGTGTAGCAAAATAAAACCATAGAAAACATGAAGGATTGTCTCTATGTGCCCCAGTATCCCAAATTGTATGTGGGGAACTCTCAAGGGTTTCATCTGTTTTATTCTCCTGTCAGATTCTTCAACAGCCTTTGCTCACAATGTTTTGCTCTTTTATGTCAAGTCTCCTTCTTTATCCTTCTCTTTCTACACCCTCCCCGAAACTTTTCTGCTGGTGTAGACAAACAGAATTTCTAATGGACAAAGGTAATTCAAAACATCTTGGGCAATTTTCAGCTGCCTTAGACAAAAATTTTGTAAGTTTCAGATTTATACCACATGTGGGGAATATGCAGATCAAGGTTACAACTAAAAAAGATACTAGAAACATATTCAGAGTAAAAATGACAGCATGTTTCATTGCTATAAATGAAACATATTAATGGTTCTTTAAAAATTAACAGCACCATGAATAAAACAAAAGACAAATGTACAAATGCCACCAATGCTTGCGGGCGTTAGAAAAGCCACCCAACCTCCTGTCAATCCTTCCAAATTCTAACTTTCATCACCTCTTTGTTTTCTTCTTTTATTTCCATTCCTGAGCCAGTGATGATTATACGAATTGAATTATTTTCCCTGTAGAGCACTTGTTTGTGAGCAGCTGGCCTGCTCAGCAAGCAAAATGCTTTGTGTTACCCTGCCTACCAGAAGATTTTCCATTTATCAGTGGCCATAGCTTAGATCAAACACAGTTCCACATGGCTCTGAATTCATTGTCTGTAGTATGTGAGAAGCATGGCATCCATGTCTTCAGCTTGTCACTTATCCAGCACTCAGTAACTTACCCCTGGTGATTTCAACAGCTACCTGATAACCTCAAAAATTAATACAAAGTCTACTCATAGATGGATAGTTGCAATGGTGTTTGGATTTAAAAGCTGCAGTGGATATGTCTGGGTTTATTAAATTTTAAAACATTTTGTTACAGAAATCATAAAGAGGATTTATGCACACAGCAAAATTCAAGGTCCAAGTCCAGGCCTAGACATTTAACTACACAAGTACAACGCAGGTTAGAGTACACTTGTAATGAAAAAGACATGTAATTAGAATCAGCTAACTATTCTCCAAAACTCAATTCTACTCTGCTATGGTTATCTGCAGCACAAAATTGATTACCTGCTATGTCCTCTCCTTCATTTATGATTCTTTCATAAAATGCAGCTGATGTTTCAGGAGCTAGAAGCAGACAACTCCATCTTTATGGTTTTTTGCCCTAAGGACTTTTAAAATGATACCCAGTTTCTCATTGAGAACATACAGAAACTGTTAGTTTGGGAATGGATTATAGTTGTCTTAAGCAGCCTTTGACTATCACAATAAAATTATTTAACTGTATTTAAATTTGCTTCACACTAGTGGGATAAAAGCAAAAGAAGGCCAAAACATGGTCATACTTTTAAGAAGCTGTTGACATAGCATCTCTTTATTAAAAAAAAAATTCTGCAAAATAAATGAAGTTATTTAGATTCTAGTACTTTCTGATCTATGGCTGTCTGTCAGAAATACTAAGACACTTATGTTTATTCATGTCAGTTACACCAATCTACCACAGACAGCCTATAAGTTCATCTTCCTATTAAAAATGGCTTCAGTAGCCTATCAGAGAATGTTGCTAAGCCCTATATTATCCCCAAAATTAGAATAAGTCTGTGTAGGATACATAAAAGCCTTTTGAAAAGAAAGAATAAAACCTAAATAATTATGTTTCAATCAATTTTGTTAAAAGTTGAAAGAGCAGTGATTACATCTGTTAAAGCTGTTCAAAATTCTGTAAAATTTAAAACTTCTGTTGTAAAATTTACAACAAAATTCTGTAAAATTACAACTTCTGACAAGACAGCAGCTCATCCAGGTGGTAAGCAAATAAGAAAAAATACCTCCCCCACATACTGCTGACCACACAGTAATTATATAACAAGCCTATACATTAAAATGATCTGTAACTCCCACATGGTTTCAATAAAAATATAGCCAGACAAATAATATATATACTTTGCTTTCTCATGCTTCTGTAATAATATTTATAAAATAGTCTGGTAATCTTAGAGAGAAAACTATTTATGTTGAGAGCAAGATTGATCAAGGTGTAAAAGTGTTCACAACAGTTAAATCACATGACTTCAGAAACAGTTTTCTCTTTCCATCAGAAAGAAAACTACTGAAATTTCTTCTCTGTTCAGCAGCTCAGTGAATTTGACTTACCTCTGCTTACATACTGTGTTGAATGTTTCTTCTGAAAAAAATTACCACGTAAGCCTCAAACAAAACTGAGGACACCAGGACCAAATTAGCTGCTGTGGTGGAGACTGTTCAAGGCAGGAAAGCCAAGAGCATCTGTTCCTGTCACAGCAGTTCTATTGTTCAAGTTTCAAACACAATTGAAAAGTTTCTGAATGCTCAGAAAATTCTATATGTCATTCCTCTGGTTTTGAGGAGTTGGGGGGAAAAAAAAACAACACAAAGAACAACCCTATAATGTCCAGCTGTAGAAGTTTCTTCAAGTGAAGTAACATGACAAAATAATTTAATCAATCAGGAAAACACAGTCTCCCAGAACTATTTAAAGTCAGAGTTGCCAGTAATTTTAGTCTGCATTGTCAAAAAATAGGAGTTCAGATAAACAAATTGGAAAAATATCACTTTATAAGATCAGGTAGAAAAGCATATGGCCATAGTTCTTGTTTTTACAGGTTTATAATGCAAAACCTGCATATCCTAAGTCCATCCAATGATGGAAGTAATTAAAAGCACTAGCTAAATTAAATTTAAAAAAAAAAATCCCAACTCCATACCACATCCTATTGTCTTGGTTACAAATGGTGCAGCTTTTCTCCTGATGTTGTATCATTTCTCTTAAAGAGGTTTCAGTTTGTGAAAGGGTTTCTACTGTAAAACATAGTTTTCATTAGGAAAGATTTTAATGCTAGGGATATCAGATAGTCTCTTCTTTTTCCTTTTTTTCTAATACAGTAAGATGTATCAGCCATCATGATACTCTGCCAAATTGTTCTGGACAAAAATAAATGGTTGAAGATAATTCAAATTGAAATGTCGGAAGTTTACTCTGTCAGTAGTTTTGGCCTAAACTTCAAATCCCAGAAGAAAAAGAGAGAGTAACATTAGATTTCTTGAAATCTAAGTCTACACATAATCCTGTGCTTATGTGGAGATAACCTAGGAGAATAGGATTACAGGAGCCTATATTTCAAGAAAAAAAAATAAAAACAAAACACATACATTTAAAGTCACACTGGTATGAAATGTAGGTTATCCCAATTGCTCAAGAAATTCTGTTCACCTCTGCAGACAGTTTAGCACCTGAAAAGAGAGTAAAAATTCTATTGGTATTAATACTTCTCTGCAAAATAGGACTGAAAAGCCCTTTATTGTTAATTTGTTGTTCAGTACTAGAACTCAGTAACAATTAGAGGAAAGGTTGGTAATATCAAGAACACTGTTTTAAGGTGACCCAAATTACTCCAAGGAAGACATTTTTCATGAATATATGCCAAAAAATAAGAATTTATAATAAATTATTAGCCACTGAAACCAGAACCTCAGTGAGAAGGAGTCTAATTTCCAGGCACCCTCCTACTTATATATTCCAGACACAGAGTTTGAGGTATTTTTGCCTGTTTGAGCAGTCTTTGTCAGGGAAGTATGTCATGTGCTGTCTGAAATGGCAGACAAGGATGGATGTTTTCCTGGAAATACTCATCCAAGTTGCTCTGTTTGGCTATGGCTTGGACCATGATGCAGCACCTTATTGGCATGGAGAACATAAGATCTGTCCAGTCCTTGGGAATTCTACACAGTAGCTATTTGTAAAGCTCTCAAACCTAACTGAACACAAGTCTTCATGCTCTGAAATAGAAAATTCTCCATCAACCCTACTGAAACAAATGACTGGATTTCCCTCCCAAATTAAGGGAGTTGCCTTTAATTTACAGCATCACATGCTGCAACACATAGAAATCTGAAGAGAGAATGAATTCGAGCAATACAGAAAAGAAAATGTAATTAAATTTTTTTTCAGAAGCAGATTGCCATTATAATATAATTTTATCTTTATTCATGATATAACATATGTAAGCAAACTTCACTTCTCCAAAGTCATTTTTGCAACTAACATACATTGCTGTTAAAATCAATAATTCACTCTGTTATCTTTACACCAATAGTAAAATATCAAAGCATGTGAAAAAGGGCTTTATTTTTAGGTTAAAATATACATGGTAAAAGCATTTGTTTGCCAAGCACAGTCTCATATGATGGGAAACACCACATAAAATTCTGCTGCTCCAGTTGATTGAGGCTTCCCACTGATCCCTAGGATTTCTGGACCACAGCAAGAATGAGGCAGAGGGTCCATTAAAAAAAGCATGCAACTGTGTAATTTAAGTGTCCATTGTAATGCTTATGTACAGAATGGCAAAATTAGGTTTGAAGGGTGTTAAGTACCTCTTAAATGCCAAACCATATGGTAAATCAAAATGGTCATGCAAAAACAGAGGCACCCCTCAGATTTCTGAGGATTTTCGCTAACCTTCTTGGGTTGTGGAATTATGAATATGCCACTACAGTATAATGACTGCAATTAGTGCTAGCAAGAAACTGAATTATGATTGATAGAACACTCTAATTGCCTGTATATTATATACTGGGTTTACTCCAACAGACCTTGCTCATGTAGGAGTCCAAATAAAGATCTATGGAATTAGATTAAAAGATAGAAAATTTAACATTTATCTCAGTAGTATGACTGTCTTTTAAATCCACACAGCCAGCACTTCTATTTATACACTGTGTAGAACAACTACAGGCTTGCAGAAGCTACCAAAATTCAATATCTAGGAAAAGGGCACCTAGAAAATAAGAAGAGAAGAATAGTACTTGCTCCCAGAATGATTGAAAATTAAGATTAAAGATATAGCAAGATAATATTATTTTTCTTTCCCCAGATGAAACTCGGTTAAACATTGAAACAGAGGAAAAAATTCTCTCATTCATAGCTACACATTTTCAAAGCCTAGAATTCAATGAAATGGATATCCAGGTAGTGCATTTGCATCATAGAAGTTTTCAGAAGAGAGATTTTAACAGAGCTTGAAGAAAAGTAAAGACATTTATGACCTCAGTTAGTTTCTTAACACTTGGGGGCTTTTTGCTGTTTTTAATATGTATTCAAAACTGGAAAAAAAAAAAAAAAAAAAAAGGGACACTGCCCAGATATATAATAACTGTAATTGCAGAGTAGTTGTATTTAGTGGCACTAATTCCAGCAGGTGAAATGTAATAAAAAAGATAAAAAAGAGGTTTTGTGTCAAGCGGTTTGTGTCAGAACCCCAAATGACATTTAAATATAACAGACATTGCCCTGAAAAGAATTATTTCTACAGGAACATTGATAATATAACAACCATAAAATAAACATCACATAAAAAAAATTTAAATCTATTTATAATTTTACATTATTTTTTACATATAAAAATTGTATAAAACATAGTAGTTTCTTAAGAGTGCACACAGGCAGAATTTGTGGATTTTTAGTTAGCTTATATACTGTTAGTGTTTTTAGCAAGTGTTGTAGTTTCTGTGCCAGCATGCATTTTTGATGACTGACAAATATATCATCATCCCAATCCAACATTTTTGTTTTATCTTATCAGAAGAGTTTGCTTGCATGATTTTCTGCAGTGAGAACTCGTATCTGGAGAAAACATGCATGTTGCCACCCATATTAAAGAAAAATTTATAGCCAGCAGGCACATCGTTCAAGAAATATGTGCACAATAAAAAAAAAAAAAAAAAAAAATTGTTCTTGCTCTAATTTCCCCTTTGTTGTATTTTAAAGAATGAAAGAACAAAAAAAAGATAATTCTTGGGTTAAAGGTATTATCCAAAGATATATTTGAATTCAGGTTTATGATCCCACAAACCTATTGACAGACATTGAGGTTAAATAGGCTGCTTTTGAACCTTGCAGTTGAGAGTGAGGCCCATCCCACAGCAATCCAATTCCATGATAGGCCTTTAAAGAGAACCCCACAGAGTGGCTGACCTACATCCCAACAACAGAGTCTATCCACCTTACGACAGGCTAGCAAAACCTACAGGAGCTTTAAATTGGACTGTAAAGCACAAGCTTTCTTTTTCACTTTCAAGGGCAAACCTTCTGCTAACTGACTGTGTAAGAAAGCATGTTCCCTGGTGAGCAGGTTATTCCAAGCTTGTCCATCAGTCCACCCTTTTGACGTCACCGTCTGTCGCACTGGTCCAGCACTGCTGTGTGTCTGAGCCTCCCCGGGGATCACCACCTTCAGTGACTACACCAACTTACATCTACTTTGGATTATATTTAGTCAGTATCACTCAATTTTACAGTGCAAATATTATTTGAAAGAGATACTGTAAGAAAAACATGAAGACAAAATTGTGTGCTCTGGTGCATAGTACACGTGATCAATTAACTGCAAGCAGACGTGTCGATCACACTGAATATTTGTTTGTTGTTGTTTTAACGAGGACAAACTGGGGACAAAATTTGGTGGGGAGGGAGATTTATGTTGTGTGTTTTGGTTGATTCAGCCTACTGGCTTGATTCTTCCCATTTATCAAACATCCTCTGGAACAGACAGCTCTGTAAAAATTTTCCAAGGAATGGCAAACAGAGCAAGTTAGATCACTCTTGTTTTCAGGCCTTGTATCTGATAATAAAACACCGAGTCACCCTCACCACTCCCTAGTACTTCCTGTTAGACATTCACATGGTGTTAAGTCTTATTATAAAACCTGTTGGACTTTGGGCAGGTATCCAACAGGAAATTTTAGATGTGAAGAATTCAGTGAAAAAAAAAAATCAAAAATATTAACACTTTCTAGCAAAACCATCATGGAAGCACAAAACCAGTGATAACAGTAGCTCTGGAGTGTTGCATATGGGAAAGATCAGACTTCTAAGTCCTAGAAAACTCTTGTGATCAAGTATTATATAACAGACAGAGGGTAGAAAGCACAGGGAAAATAAATACTTTTTTGCATCAATATTGTAAACTATTGACACAAAGGGATGTGGCTCAAAGAACTCCCTTGGTTCCTAAGCCTCCACCAGACCATCAGATTAATTCTTTCAGGTTGGAAAAAGTTCTAACATGGGAAGCATAGCATTTTATTCTTACATCAACAACAGGAAAAAATCAAAGCTAGTGGTTAAGGACTAATAAAGGATTTTTTGACACATCTGATTAAAACTAAAATAAACAATCTTAACTATTGTGTCTATTTACACAAATAATTAAACTATCCCTCTCTCCTACACCTGTTGAGGATTTTCCTAGCCCAATATTCTGACTGTATTATACCTCTCTCCTTCCACTTATTGTTCTGCCTTTATTTTATTTAACAGACTTACTTATCTTTGTTTCAAAGATATTTCTGGTTTACCAGCAAAGAAAAGTCAACAGGAAAAGTATAGATAACTTGGTGCTAGAATGGAGATAGCATGAGGCCACTATCTACAGAATCAGTCACTACAGCTGCCTATCTCTCTAGAAGTTCCCAGGCAAAGAGGAGCTATATCAGCTCCTGTGCATCTTTAAGGAAATGTATACAGAAGGGAATAAAGCACCACTGGTTAGAGACAGGTAAACCAGTGGTTCTGGAACCAGCTCTTAAAATGTATCTGAAGAAGCAGATAAGAAAGTACTAATTTGGAAGAGGAATTCAAGGGACTTGTGTTTGCCCTAGGCACAATGCAATAACTCCAAAGCCATACCTAAGGCATGTGTATTCATTTTAATCCTGTTTAAGAAGGACTGTTTTAAGTCAGAGATAAGCATACTGCAACAGCAATAAAGTTAGCCGGGTGACCTTAAACCCTGCTGTGACTTGCAAATGTTCTGACTCCTGTGGATGCACATCACATTCCTCGTGAAACCACTTACTCTGTCAGTCATGACAGGGTAACTGTTCTGTCTGTAGCTACAGCCTGCTGAAACAAAACTCTTAAATGAATTCACTTTTCTGATGAAGCATCATGGAGGGCACCTTGAACTTAATGGCAGTTTGGTTGTGCTTGCAAAGTGTGAAGAAAGTGCAAGTCTCTGAGCTAATATAGCTCGAAGATTAATTTCTAGCCTTAATGATTTTGTGAAACAGCCTTTTGAAATCATTGTGATCATACCAATTAGCTATAAAGTCCTTGTAACAATGTGCCCCCTCTTTCACAAAATACTTCTCAAGCTGCAATGAGGTCTTATTTTTATTAATGTGTATTTTGGTAAGTGTATCAATAAAGTCTTTGTTAATAGCATACTTGTGTGAATTTTACCAGAGTGCAGCATTTCCAAGAGGCTAAATTTAACAGCAGTACAATGTCTAAGGATCTGAAACATCATCCAAAAAAAAGAGAAATTGCTGAGCGATTCAAATACATATCCTTTACCTCTTTCTTTTCTGGTTTAGGGGGATAAAAAACAGATTCAGCACACATTTATCTTTAAAGAAAGCTACATAAGATGCAAGAAAAATAGAAACATACTATTAAAAAAAAGTAAAAATGAACAGAGATATATGGTAATACTTTCAGTGACAGGGAATGTAGAGAGCTGCTGTATATATTGTCACAAGTATGAATTTATTTTCATATTTTAGAATATACATATGTATTCTAGAATAACAGCACTTGCTATGACACTTTTCACTTTTAGAAACATACTGAGCTATTTGGAGGTTTTTACCTTGGCTTTGCTACATTTAAAGGCTTCCCTTGCTCCTACAATGCAGTAACACAAACGCTTACTTGTGTACACATGCAGCCACAGTAAATGAAACACAGCATCTGGACATATTTAATTCAGAAATCACTGAACCAAAGGAATTGGAAATCAAAGCCAAGAGAACAGGCAACAGTAACTGTCATGGTCTGACGGGGATAGCATCAATAACATACGCTGCTCTGTCCCTAAGGCACACTCAGACAAGGACAAAGTCCTAGCAGCATTTGGTAGAGGAGAACGTTCTGGGTACAGCAGGGTCCTCACACCCAAATTGGCAAAGCTGATAGCCACAGAGCTGGCAACCTCCCTGAAATGATGGCTCTTGTGTCATGGGGCTGTGCTTGGGGGAGTCCTGACCAGGACTGGCAACACCCCTCACAGAGCTGGGGCACTGCAGCCCCGGGAGAGCCTGCATCCAGCTGCTAATGGGTTCTTCGGGGTCAGAACACAATACTCACTTGGGAACAGAGAGACCTAAAAAGGTTCAACAAGGCACGTGTAGGGTCCTGCACAGGCTGGGACTGACCTGCTATAGAGCAGCTCTGCTGAGAGGGACATGGGAGTCCTGGTGGATGACAAGCTGACCATGAGCCAAAACCCCAAAATATTAACCAAGGTAAACAAACAAACANAAAAAAAAAAGGCAGACTATAAAGTATTTTTCTATTACCATGCATATGAAAAGGTCTATGCAGGATGTATGTGTCTTTATATAAACATATATATATACATATACATGTGTGTGTGTGTATATATATATATATTAATCTATCAGAAATCTTAAATGTATGATTCAAAACAGTTACTTTTCTGAACTACCTCTGCTTTCAAGACTCAGTTAGCGAGGTGTCTGGAAAAAGGTCAGTCTGAAGTAATTCCTGCCACAACACTTCAACCCACAGATTACAGCCACTATTTGCTGTTGCACTGTGGCTGGCTGAGAGAGAGTTAATTTTCTTCAGAGCAGGTGGTGTGATGCTGTGTTTTGGGTTTGTGGCCAAACATTGCTGATCACACACTGATGTGGCTGAAATGTGTTTGCACAGCACCAAGTCCCTCCCTGTTTCTCACTCCACATTCCCAGTGAATACATCGGGGGCACACAAGAGGCTGGGAGGGGTTGCAACCAGGAAGATGAGTTGAATTAACTGAAGAGATAAAATGTCATGATCAGTGATAGGAGAGGAAAATAATGGGATTTTGGCAGGTTAGCCATCTTTTGCTCAGAAACCATTTATGGGAGGTGGTGGTAATTATACTTTCATAATTTTTATCTTATTTTTGTTCTCTCCTCTATTTTTCCTTCCCTTATTAATCCATTTTACCTTGACCCACAAGTTTTCTTGCTTTTTGTCTTTCTTCCTTCTGCCCTCATCCCACTGGGCAGGAGGAGGAAGAGGAAGAGAGCAGAGATGTGGTGCTTAGCTGCCTACCAATATTAACCCACAGCAAGAGACTTGCTAAAATTAATTTTATTTTTGAATGAATGAAATCATCAAAATTATTATGCTCCTCACATTAACCGAAGTAAAACTATATTCCTTATTATTTTCTGCTATAAAGCTGAAGTCTACAAATTATTATTTTCTATTGAGGTTTTTTTTTCTTTTAACCCCTCTAAAAATCCAATTTCTGAAAGAAATTCATAGAATGGTAAGGACTGGGAAGGATCTTAAAAATCATCTAGTTCCAATCTCTCTTATTTCCACCTTTTCCCACTACGGCTGTGAAAGGAGTGCACAACACAGTTCTTCTGGCATTTTTTCAAGAAAATGCATTTATGCAACAAGGAAGGTAAAGGCTGGACATGTTCTCAGCTGGAGAAGGGGCTACTGAAACTACTTACCCAACGTGAGAGGCTTGAACATCCCAGGGTGGATCTATTATAAGAAATATTAGAAGGAGGCTCTGGACCAGGCCCACAGTTCACATTCACAATTGTGCCTTATACATGCATTTCTCAAAAGTTTATGTTCATATGTATTTTTAAGTACCAAATATATTTCCATAACACATATCTTGCACATTGTAAACCCCCTACACAATCATGGAGAAAACACTGTGAAAATAAACAGCTTTAAATTTTCAAAACTCTGGTTGCTGCCTGCAGCACACTTTGTTGTCAGCAAATTTGTCTGAATTCAGCATCTTTGACACTGCAAATCTTTGATTGTACAGATGCAAGTATTAATTGAGCTCTGTGAATGTGAGGCTTCTTCAAACATTGACTCTGGCCTCAAGTGTTCAAATCTACACCAGTTTTCTACCATAAATCTGTTCAGACTTGCAGGAAAATTATGTAGATAAATATATTTATCCCTAAACTTTCTTATTTGTTGTCATAGTGAAATGGGTAGTGTCCACAGACACTGCAGAAGCTTCCCCTGTGGATTTCCACTATTTGTACTTACACAAGATGGCTTTTCGGAGAGTTTGTGTCAAGAGTTTATAAACCAAACCTCATTATCCACTGTTTTCAATTGAATTTTCAGTAAATATTTTTTGTTTATTTTAATCCTTCTAATAATGCTAATCCTTGAAAGAAACTTCTATTTTTTAATTTTGGAGGTTTTTTAATAGAAGTGGTGTCAGTAAATTTAGACACAAATCTCTTTCAACTAGGTTGGACGGTACAAAATAAGCTCAAAAATGAACCAGTGTGAAGATTTAACACTGCATTTTTTTGACACCTCCCATTCCCCATGTCTGCTGTCTGGGATATTTGTGTAATCCAGTCATGAAAAAAGGCTTTGGGCTTTGAAGTGTGCAACCTTAAAATCTTTAAGATACCAAACAAGAAGTAACAAAGTGCATTTGCTATGAGGCAATAGGCCAGATTAATTCTTTGTATCACCAAAGCATCGTGGCTCACTAAAACCAGCTGTTTGCTTTTTCTACTGTCATTCACACCTCACATGACTTCACTAAGTTTCATATGGCTAAAAGCAAAGCTTAAAGATTATTCATCAGTCAGATTCTCTTGGCTAACATTTCCAAAATCAAAGGATATAATTTCTTCATTCTGACATTAGAATGTTATGACAATTAGGTTTAGTTTTAAAAATAAATTTCAGACCATGTGCCAAAATATTTTATAAGAGGGTAAACATGAGTAAAAATTTCTATCTATAATTAATAAGACATATGTAAACTTAGAAATTTCATGCCAATTCCAGAAAACAACATGAAAATAGGTACAAATGATGATTCATTGTTTTAGCATACACACCTTAGAATTTCTAGTGCTTTTGTTTTCATTATCAGTAATTGTCACATTACATATTACAATATCAAGAGTTCATCAGAAGTCAAATTCAATGTTCAAATTCAATACTGCTGTTTTCAGTAATTATATTTCTTTTTTTTTTTCTTTTCTCTTTCTTTTTCTTTTAAATTGAAATACACCAGACTCTCCTCCTGAAAGGTTTTCAGCCACAGTTTTTTTGAGGCTTAGATTTCCCCATGCACACCAGATTTATTTAAGAGCGTATTTTCCATTCAGCACTACTTACAGCTAGCATTCCAAAACTCAACACGGACTCAAGAATTTAGGATTTAGCGGACCAAAAGCCTTCCAACAATACAGTGCATGCATACTCAGTTATTTTTGTGTTTCCAGGAGTGGGTATGTTCATAGAACAAAATTAAAAGTTCCCACACATACCTCTGAGGAGAAGGAAGGTAATGTATCTACACAAGCACAGAGCTTGAATTGTAAATTTATTTACAGTTTTCCACATTTCTCTTAGAAATCAAACTCCACAGTGTCTTAGATGGTGTTTTGTATTACACATTTGTCATAAAATACTTAGCCTGGTGTTATACACAAAGAACTATTATAAGGAGCAGGCAGGTTAAGAAGAATCTCTCATTTCCCAGAAAATAAGCATTATTGTTATTATCAACATTCCCAAAAGTGGGACCTAGTCATCTTCATACTCAGTCGTTTTCATATCAGTCCAGATAAAGGAGCACAGCCTTATGTTTCATTTTGCTGAAAGGCTGACATCCACTTTAAATTTTTTATGTAGCACACTCAATTTAAAGTACATTTTCCAATGTGCAAGAAATAAATCAAAATTACATAACAATGAGAGCAAAGGATGTATCTGACTCTGGTCTAGTTGCATGGTACAATTTTGGAAGAATGAAGTCTTCATCCCTCATCCAAGAATTTTATATGGATTTTCTCCAGTGAGTATTACATATCATACAATCACATTCTGAGAACATGTACTTACAATTCATCCCAGATTTGTTAAATATGACTGTCTGTTTGTGTAGGTTTAAACAAAACCCTTAAGAATTAGTAACTCACCCAAAGAGCTGTCCTTATCCAGGGCCCCCCTGAAAGGCTAATGACACAGGTTCCACTGGAAACACAAAAATGAAGAAAAAGAAACAATACATAGGCATAGTTTAGTAACATGGGCAGACCTCAGACAGATGGTGCTTTCCAACTTTTTAGAAAATTGTCTCACAAAACCATATTCACTTCTTTCTCAGGAAGCCACTTTTGATAAGTATTTAGAGATGCAGTATGGGGGACAAAAATGAGTCTTTCCTCTGCACCCTGGCCTGACCAAGGACAGTCACCACGTTGCTCACAAGCACCCTCTAACCTGGTTATTTGAAATGGCAGATTACTTGGACTTTGACTTGTCTTTTCTAATGAACCAGCAGTGGCACAACATCTTCCCATCAAATGGCATCAGCTCTGTAAGAAGCTCTCCAGTGATGTATCTATCCCTTCACCAGCTACGTTACAGCCATAAAGATTCTTTTAACACCTGTATCACTTCAGCAAGTGAAATTAGCTGAAATGAAGTGGTGGTAGAGTTCCTCCTTCCAACCCTGTACATATCTGCCTCTCCAAACCAGCTCTGGATAAAAGTCACTGTACACTTAGACAAGTTCCTTATGTCAGAAATATTAGATATGAAACTGATCTATTATAAAAACAGACAGGAGGACTTTAAAAGTAGTAATGGTCAAAGGCAGTTTAAAAAAAGAAGCCAGAGAAGATTTAGACTTCTGGCTATATGTTATCAGTGAAACTACTTTGGGGCTCATGATGCCTTTAGCTGAATCAGTGAAGCTGATCCTCTGTCTCACTGGAATAAACGTAAGCCTGGAAGCCCTCAGCAGCATGTTCAGTCAATGACATTTCATTTCATATTGGTCAAGATTTAACCTTTAATGATTTTCTGACTAGACATGTGCTTGCTGAGTCACTGCTTTGGATAAATGCTGAAGAAATCTCTAGCAGAAACAGTATAATGCCACTGAGATAATCTTTGCCCTTTGGTTTCCTGTAACCCTTCCCTAACCTACAATTCTCTGTAGTGTTTCTGATTTCTAGCCCAGCAATAGTCAAGTCTTCATTTACTTCATGCATATGCACTAAATTAAGCTATTTCCCTCCCACCCATATGGTGGTCTGATATGCACAGATGTTTTTACAGAGTTCTGTGCCACATAAAATCCCAGCTGTAATATTAAAATAAA
>VZTR01025222.1:63431-108645 GCA_013400775.1 Chaetops frenatus
AAAAAACCACCACACGAAGATAAAAAGGTCTTTTATTCTTCTTTCAAAAAGCCAAAACAATAGAAAATAAGCCCATAAGGATCTGAATAAACATAAACAGACCCATAAAACATCTGACATCAACATAGATAAGGGAGTGAATGTGGAAGACAAAAGAAAAGAAGGATTAGTATTGGATTATTTCAGACAATGATAATAATTAATTAAAAAGTGATAATCTTCATGAAATGGCAGTTGACAAAATACTTTTGATAGTCCTCTAAACCACAAGTAAGCTCTTATTTGATAAAGTTTCTCAAAATACTGGGTTGCAGTATTTTTTAAACTGGATTGAAGGAGTGTAAATTTCAGGAACTCTGTGTTCTATAGGGCAAAGTAAGTAATCGTGAAAAATATCCTTTTTTGCAAATATCTTTCAGTATTTTACAACAAACAGGTGCCTTCCCCTTTTTGATCAAACATCCTTGATACTATAACATTCACAATAAATCTAAAACCATAGGTCCTAAATCTGAATCTCAGAGAAAGTTATTTTTCTCTTCAAAACTGCTTTAATTTTTCTACTTTGATATTTTAAACAAATCTTGCAAATCACTGCCTACAGTTCCTGATAGCCTGAAGAATCACACAGCACCCATGATAGATTCTCACATTTTACACTAGTCATCCACACAATTTAGTGCCTTAGTGACGGTAGTGCCAGTAGTTCATGTAGCCTTTTTATTTGTTTGTTTGTTTCTTGTTTGCTTGTTTGCCTGTTTGGTGTTTTCTGGTTTCTTTAGACCTAAAATTAAGTGTTCTTTGCTTAATAATTTAAATTGTAATTATTGGCAGACTACAACTTCAACTGGCATGTGGCTGCTGGACATCAAGTCAATAAAAGCAAAGTACCTGCACCTCAGATGTGCATGTGCAGATTCTTGGGGTTCTTTTTCAGTGACTTATGCAGTAGCAGCTTTTAGAGAACAGCACAAATACACTCAAAGCTGGATCATTCACTGTTGTGAATGAGTGTTTTAAGGTCACTCAAAGAATCACTGGCAAAGGTATCATCAAAAGCAAATTTAATATAAAATTGAAAGTGTGTAAAAGATCATTGGCAAGGTTCAACCAGAGAGTTTAAGCACACAGAGAAAAATCAGTCTAAAATCTAAAATCAACAAATCTAAACCCAAAATCAACAAAAAATTATCTATGTGGAGGCTGCAGTGGGGGGAAGGGTGAGGAAAGAGTAAGGATAGGAAAGGGTAAGGATAAAGAGAAATAAGAAACACCACCTGTTCAGACACAAGGTGGAAAACTCCTCCTCCCACCTCCCCCAGCAAATTTAGCCCCAGACTTAACCAGCAGTTTAGGGCTAAAAGCTTGACAGCACTTAAGATTAGCAGCACTGAATCAATAGCTTAAGTTAAATATTGTAGCAATAGATTCTATGGAATTTCCTGTAAGCACAAAAGTAGCTCATTTATAGGCCTGACTTTCTGATTAATATATAATGTGCTTAAGAATCTCAGAGAGAACCACTCACAGCATATCTGCTGTAGCACACTCCCACTTGCACACACGCAGACCTAGAGAGAACACACCAGGCATATTCCTGTCAAAAACTCCCCTTAGGCCAAGTGGAAGTGAGCCATGCTCACGTTGGATGGCTTTGCAGCTTCTCAGTGGGCAAAGGGTTGAGCCTTGGGAAGTGTGGGGATATCAACCACTGTGAGCTCAGAGTCTCACTTAGGACCACTGCTTATAGGCTCACATGGCTTTAACCATAATAATTTTCCATCCTGCCTGCAACGTGGGTTGGTAACTTTCTTTGAACGTTTGATAACAAAAATGTTGTTCCAACTTTGTTGTTTTTCAGGAAAGGAAACTAAGTTTCCAAGGCTTTTGGTTAAAACCCAAGAGATTTTTAGACAGCATAAACTCCTGTGGACAGGCAGTGTTTCTGATCAGCTCCAGAAAGGCTGACCCCAAGTGCTGTTCAACAAGGTCGAGGCCTAATGAGCATTTCTGGGGTCACAGTGCTGCCCAGGGGTGGGAAAGGGACACCCACTTATACTACAGTCCCAAAAAAGAGGGTGGAGAAGCTCCTAATTGTGTGTGCACCTGTGTATGTGTGTGTGTGTGTGTGTGTGCACCTGTGCATGAGAAACAAGGAACTCCTTTGGGATTTGGGTGTTTATTAACACCTTGTAAGCAGCCAGGATGGAATGTTTATTCGTTCTGTTAACTCATATTGATCCTAAAGGCATAGCTCACTGTTTGCCAGCTAATTGCACGTCATTAGTAAATCAATAAAACCACTTTGATCCTGGTTTGATTTAATTATGTAAAATGAGCAGCTTTTCCTTGTGATAGCTGAGCTGCAGTATCTTAAACTCACACATTTGAGGATCAGCTAAGAAGACCTAAACAAAGATAAAAAAGAAATTCAAACTGTGGCAAAAATCCTAGACTAAGCATTTTGGGCACCTACATCATTATTCTCTAAACAGATATTCTTCTTCCTAGACACATTTCACTGCCAGCTACTGAAGTACAATGTTCTTTTTGTAAAGTCATGGAAGTCAATAATATAAACCAGAAGTTTATGGGTTTGGAATAAAAATAAAACTTTTGAATTAATGAAGGAAGAAGTATGGGGTCCTGATCTTGAAAGTGCTACCCTTACTACAAGTAAGGAAATGAAGGCCCAAAAAAACAAAAACAAAACCAAACCAAAAAAAATCTAAACAGAAGGAATAAACTTAGTAATTAATGGTTCCGAAGATCAAGATTCTTAAACTTCATAACACTATGAGAAATCAGATTTCTTAAATAAAGATGCATAGAACAAGAGGTGGCAAAGCAATGTCAGGGGTTTGGAGCTGCAGAAGTCTGAACAATATTCCACCCCATTTTGCAACCTCAGGACAAATATGAACTGTTTCAGCTGAAGCCAAACTAAGAAAAATCAATGGCAAAAAAGTAATGCTGCCATTTTACCCTATTTTTGCCCATAATAACTGTCTTTTAACTTGTGGTCCCTTAACCACAGGGTAAAATAACCTTACCTTGTGACAAATGGCTAAAATTTCTAGGATAAAATCACATGTTAAGATGAACGTAATTTTTTTTAGCTATTCATCTTTTCCTTTATGAACTCAGATGATATATGGCTGCACTAAGGTATAAGTGGTTTCCTTTCCTATTTTTAGCACGTGGGGTAGCTGCCCATTACCCTACCAATGGCATCTCAGAGGGATTCCATAGCCCAAAAGCTGTAAGGAATGCTGAGGGTATTCTGCCAGTTGGTACCATTTGTGAGAAGTCAGCCAGGAAGATGAATGGAGAAGCAAAGATCAGATGTTTTCTGACTCCACCTTGAAATAACTGGCTGAGATGGAAGTATCCATTGTGTTCACACTGAGACTGAACTGTCCATGAATCCCAATTATTCTGTTCCAGGCATCACTAATAGCAGAAAATTATTCACAACTTTGGTAACAGGAAATTAAAAAATTAATGAAAACTCACAGTGTGGGACACAGAAAAACCCAGAACACCACAGTCTGAAAAAGCCAACAAACAAGCCAAACAATAGTTTAACCCCCTTCCTTCATATCATGGCTTTGAATAGAATGAGAAGAATTCCAAGTCAAGTACATTTAATATGATAATTTCTCTATTATAGCCAAATACAAATGGGTGAAAAAACTAGGATAGCTTGAATGTTTTCATAAACCCAGCTTAAATGTGCAAAAGGAGGAATAGGAAAAAGATGTCCACAATAAATTGTTTCTCATAAACATTTATAATAAAGAAAGATTTTTCTAAAACATGAAATAGTCACCAAGAGACTTCATCAAATATACAGTCTGTTTGGAAAATTGGTGCCTTCATAAGGGGAATATAATAATAATAATGATCATCATCATCTACCAAAACAAAACCAAAAAATCTAATGCAAAATAGAAAACTCTTCCACTAAATCAGGTGCTTTTCATATCTTAAAACAACTTCAAAATAGCAAATATAATTGTATGGTTATCTCTTTCTGATACTTTTAGTCTCACTTCCATTTAAATAAAAAAAAAAAAAAAATTAACATTATAACTCAAATACTCCAATCATATTATCAAAGCATTGCAAGATATTTTAAATTTAAATACATATCTTCAATCTCTTCTAAAAATAATATTTTCAAGCTTTTGAAAGAAATGTTGAAACTCAGACAAAAGAAATTAAAAAGGACCAGGGGAAAGATAAGAAAATTAACCTGATGAGAACATGCAAGACAGCAAACATAGCCTGGACCAGCCAATGGGATCAGTGAGGTGAAAGACAATCTCATTACAAATCCCTAGTCCCCTATAAGGATTTATGTCAGATTTGGACAGGTTGCTTAACTAAGTCATGCCTCCGTTCTCCACTCCTTAAATGAGAAAATAAATGTCTTCATGTCAGGGATTAAAAAAGTTAGGATAATATAATTAGTACTGTGGAAGTACTTGGAAGTTACCAAGTTATGCAAAGTGTTTCTGTCTTTAAGCATGCCATAGCAGCCCATCAGAATGCAATACTAATTACCTGCTGTGACCATGGGAGAACGGGGAATAACCAACACAGAACTGGGGACAAACTGCTATGGCAGTAAATATGACTCAATCAGCTAAATAAATAATACCAAAAAAAAAAAGAAAGTAGTATAAATCAGTAAGCAAAATGAGCAGGGATCATTTAGAGATACATTAAAATTCCACTACCCACCTCTTCCCCTTCCCTTCTTCCAAAATTTTCTTAAAGCACAGGCACACTGACACTTCCGGTCACGAGGCGACTCATGTATCTCATGACTACAACCTACATATGGAAATAAAAGCAAATAGCTGTACTTTACTTATTAACATAGTACTTAAGAGTAAAGGGCACTCAGATTTGTCACAGAAATGGCTTATCTTCCATAAATCACAGAAAGCAAAGGTAGAATCAGTCTCAGGTGTGTGTTGGCTTCTTTGTGCCAACAGTGGTTTAGACTAATACACCTTTCAGTGCAGGTACAAAACCATCTGTCAGTGAATGATAAACAATTCAGGGTCTAGTTCAAATAAATAACTGACTAAATAACCTGAGAGGCATAATAGCAGGTAACCTCAAGATTACTTCTGGAGGAGAGCTTAAGGCGTATTGCACACATGTCCAGACTCTGTTATTTCAGAAACAAACGACAGGTCAACATATCATTTCCCGTCTGACTTCTAAGATCCCCTCTATTACATTTTTATTCCATACTAAGTTGGGGAAACTTAGTATTTTAAAAAAGAAAACAATGTTACAGATGCCTTATATACATCACTTTCCATAGGCAGTTTGAAAGAATGTCTCAGAAGTATAGACCTAGAGAAGATCATAAAACTAACAGTTATGTTCAAAAAAGAAAAAAAATCTAGTCTGTTAGTGTACATTATACTGCAAAGATTAATACAGCCCTGGTTTAAGAGTGACTGTCAGATTTCCACATAATGCTTTGGCCTACTTTCTAAAGAACTTTATCTGGCCACAGAGAGACTCTGAGATTTGAGCTGTCTTGAAAACCTGACTCAGTATGGTAGCTCTCAGAAAAACATAAACAGAATTAACTTATTTACAGTCTGAAACAAACTGCAATCAAATGCAATGTGAGATATCTATTCATTATGACTGAGCTGCATTCACTTTCATTATGTCTGGATTTACCTAATTGCTTGTATAATTCCATTATTCAAAGATAAGTAGATTTAAAAGGTTAATATATAAGCATTTAAAAAGGCAAATACTTTTATGCTATAAATAAGAAAAGTCCAATGGAGTGCTATGCCAGACCCAATTTTTCATATCACATTAGAAAAATGCTTTCATCTCTTGTTTAAAAAAAAAAACAAAATGCTGATAAGTTTGTTTCCTCATTATGGTTAGATAATGGAATAGATGTTGGGGGTTTTTTGATTTTCATTTTTATACTCAATAAAGTATTTCCTTAACAATGTTGTGCCTATACCAGAGCAAACTAATAACAAAAAATACTGAGAAGGTTTTTTGCTGTCTGAAGAACCACTCCCTTAATAAACTCGAGACACAATCTCAAGAAATGGTTGAAACCAGTACTTTTTTATTTGTGTTTTGTGGAAGAGTCAATTGACTGATGAAGATAGCAAACGTGAAGAAATTAAAGGTACAACACAAACTTACTATTTACACTTCAGAGAGTTTTAAAGCATTTAACAAATCTCCTGCTGTTACTTTATGCAGAAGTAGGAGTAGTTGAAGTGTCAGGAGAAGAGGATACTCAGGTGATAAAGTGGTAGCATGAATAGAAACACAAACTAAGAATTAGAGGTTACTCTACTACTGTTAGTTTTAGTGAATTCATTTGGATTTTTAATGGATTTCATGTCCATTTTAGGCCCCGTTTTTCACAAACAGGAAGTCTGGCCCCAGCTCTAACTCTGAATACAGCCTATTCTGGTTGTTAACATCATAGCCTATTCTCCTGCTAAAGAAAGCAAGAGTGAAGACACAAGTGAGTAGTCTTTTCACAGTTTAATCGAAATAAATTCTCCTTAGCCTTTTGTCACAGCTGCACTAATTAACTGCAGAAACAGACACAAAGAAGTGGAAAAACCAATCTGGTGGCACAGAAGCTAAACAGAAATCTAAGTTTTCCCTGCTTTTCCTCTAAGCTGTGTTTGTCAGTTTCTCCTCTGCTGCCTCTTCACCCACTCTTGTTGGGTAGCCCAAAGGGATTTTTCAGTCCAGCTGTCAGTTTGTAGGACAACGAACAATCACATTAACTTGTCAGTAAGTTTCCACAGATTCCTCCAGCAGTAGGTTTTAAATGCACAGAGCCCATGAGTTACTACCCCTGATTATGAGTGCACTTCTGTTAGGCTGATCTCTGAATGATGTCACCAGATTTGTCTCCACTCAGGGAATTTTTTTTCCTTTTTGACAAAGTAGCAACCACCCAAGCACATTTTAACATTTTAAATTTTTCTTGCAACCTCTTATACACTAATATGTGTTATTATAATCAGGGATACCTCTGATTGCCTTGCTCATCTCGGACGTAGTGGTTCATTATGAGTACATAAGCTTAGGTGAGTACATTGCTATGATACATGTCGTAACTGGAGATGGGTGTTACCAGTCAGAGGCATCAGGCTTGGTTGTGACACCTTTTCTTTAAACTATTCTGGTTTTTTCAGTTTAGAGAATAATAAACTGTAAAGATCAGTATTACAATCGACTGATTTCTACATTTTTTCAAAAGCTGAAATGTATATAACTGAATTCAGAATAATTTCCTACTAATTCTATAGTTGGTAACTATAACTAGGTTCTAGTCAAGTCCTACAGTCTTCATTCACTCTTAAAATTAGGATTTAATAAACAACCTCATGAAATACACATAATTGCCTTTATAAACTTAGTTCCTTATTTGTGAGAACTGGAGCCTCAGGCAAAACCTGCACTTGTCTGTACTCTTAATCCAAACTACATTTCAAATGCTTTAAACAATAATTGGGACAAAAGTAGCAAGAGCTTATAAAACCTCTCTATCACACAAACTGATTTGAAACCTTTTGCTGATATCTATTGTGTCCTAAGGTATCTCTACAGATTAACATTTTTAATAGCAATTAATAAATCATATTGATTTATTCTTAAAATCTTATGGGCTTGTATTAGCAGAAATTCTATAAATATGTTCTCCCTCACATGCTGTCTCTTTCACAATCTGATTAACTTACTCTCTTCTTCTCTACACAGTACCCTCACATGAATTTCTAAGTTATTTTTTCATTTCTGATTCTCACAGTTCCAGAAGTATCCATTTCCTCCATTATCAAAGGTTAAAATATTCTTTTTAAAACTTCCTAACACAATAAATTGGATTTTAACATTGCAAAAGGCCATACTTCCTGGAATTGAAGCTTTTTGGTTTTGCCTTTTACTTTCCAGGAAGGCAAATCATTACACTGTGTCGACATCCAGTGCATTCACAGATTCCTTGCTGTCTCGCATTAGTGATATTCTTTCCCAAATGAAGGCACAAAAGCTCAGAGCTGGAAATTTCTACAAAGAATTCTCCCATTGAGGGGGAGTGGAGGGACAGGAACTCATTGTCGTGGGAGTCGTACTCGATGATCCTTGTGGGTCCCTTCCAACCCCCCTTATTCTATGATTGTGTGATTCTGTGACATTGGGAGAGGTTTGGTTTGGATATAAGCAGAAAAGTTTTACTCAGAGGGTGTCTGGGCACTGAAACAGGCACCTCAGGGCAGTGGTCACAGTCCCAAGCTTGACAGAGCTCAAGGAATGTTTGGACAATGCTCTCACACACCTGGTGGGATTGTTGGGCTTCTCTGTGCAGGGCCAGGAGTTGGACTTCAACGATGTTTGTGCATCCCTTCCAACTCAGCATACCCTGTGATTCTGTGATATTTGCCACTGCTGGGGGCAGGCACTGGGCTGTGTCAGGTCCCAGGGGTGTCTGGTCTGTCCTTGCCCTGAACTGGGTTCCCCAGGTGCCCCATGGCCAAGTGCTCATTGCCCACCCTGTCTGAGCTCCAGCTCTGGGGAAGCTGGCAGGGAAGGGGCTGGCAGACCTAGGCAGCTACTGCTGGACAAAGAAATACTGGGTTTCTTCAGGGTAGCAAACCCTGCCTGTGTCTGGGTTTATGGTGCCTGTCACTGTCACCACCCCAGTCCCACAGAGGGCCACTGTGCCCTGTGGGCAGAGGGCCCAGCTCAACTCACATTAGGTCAGCTTGGAGAATATCCCACTCCCACTGCTCCCTGATGGTATCCTCCCAACCCAAATATTTCTCTGCATACATATAATAGAAAAGAAGGGAAGTATTTTTTGTGGAGTGTGGTGGTTTTCACTGTTCAAACCTGATCCACAAGAAGAATAGCAGTTATTTTCACAAATATGTGAAACAAGGTGTTTCAGCCTCTAACTTATCTCCTCTCCACTGCTTGGTTACTGCTTCTTCCCTTAAAGGAAACTCCTCCATGCAAGTGAAACTTTGGTCCCCTTGGAATTACAGTCCTGCTCACTGCTCTCTATTAGGTGAACCTACTAAATGAACTATTTCCTTTTACAGTACCACTACTGTTGGTTACTCCAGGTTCAGCTTCCTAACTTGATGAGTTTTATGTCATGAACATGCTCTGCTTATGGGGAAAAATACTACTTAGAAAGATATTTGTGTTGAACCTTTTGTCTATAAATCTGCCACGCTGCCACTGTGGGCTTTGAGGCTGTGGTTTAGCAGGTCCCAGAAGGTTACCACACCTTCAACAGACACTGCCTTGATTTATATCATGGTGCTGGTTTATATCACAGTGCTACCAGTCAACCTGACTGAGCAAGTGGTGTAAGACATCTTTTTTAAACCCATGTAACTGTTCCAGTCACATGCTAATGCAGACCTAGATCAGTCACAGACTGGTAGCCTTACAAAGCCACGAAGACATGACACAGGTATTCCTGAAGGAAGGACCTAACACTGATCCTGGAAGAAACTTTGTAATCTGCTCATAGATGAGCAGCTGTGCATGCCTAAAGAAGATGTCTGTAAAGAAATGGAAACTTATCCAGCAGAGCCATCTGGAATTTTAAGTTACCTCAGATTTAAGATAACAACAAAACAGGGACCTAAGCATTGATGTCACCTGAAAAATGTAGTGTAATGATCAAGCAATTTGTTGTTCTAGGTCTTCCATTTTTTCATATATATTAAGGAAGTTTTGGGTTTGTCCTGTTATAGAAAGAATGGTTCTTAAATGCATGGAATTAATTTTTCTATTTGGGATAAATACTTCCCCTATCTAATTCTGCTGTATACAACAAACTTGATATTCATGAAGGAAGTGCTTCATGGAACGACCTTCAACTGCTGCGGAGGTTAACAGGATAACAGTTCTGCAACTGGACCCTCTTATTATTCAAAGAAACATAGTTTATGGTAAACATCATCCCCAAATAAATTTGTTAGTTCATTAAGTAATCTAGTTGCCAAAAACCCTGAGTAGAAAATGTAGGAAATGTATGAAATGCTTTAGTGTCTTACTTGCAATACTCAATATTCCATTAGAACTCGTGAGAAATTTGCTGAGATTTCATCAGAGGTGGAATTTCATGCAAGTTTTGCCCAAACCTTATCTTTTTCTAGATCAGCATGTAAACATTATTCAGTGTGCCCTGCTCCCTCTCTGAAGAGGGTGGTTGTTTACTTGATGCTGAACCTTTTCTTTCTAAATGGTAATGAATAACTGCCCTGGAGACAGAGATTATTCAAGAAATGGAATTTAGTACAGAAAATGTAATGAAAGTCTGCAATGTCCCATGATGTTTGTAAAAGATGTTCTGTAGCTAATTCTCTAAGCAAACCTCTCAGTTTATAAATTTAGAACATTACCATTCCCTCAAAATGTGCATACATCAATTTCTTTGGAGAGCATGCTATTACTAAAACATGTATTCTATGTGAGTTTTTAATTGAAAATGTAATAGAAGTTTTAATATTCTGAATGCATAAAAATCTCAACATTAAAATGCGATCAGTGACACTTACAAGCCTCTGGCCAAAACGCTGTAGTCACATCCCTTCCTATCTTTCTTTCCTTTAATTTCTTTTCTCTCTCTTACAATGTAATGTAAAGATAAGCTAATATTAATTTACAATGGAACATTTCTGTATTAGAGATAATTTGCATTCATTTGCTTGCCCTGATTTGCGTTCACATCTTCTTGCACTTTATGCCAATGGCCTTTATGGATTGTAGCTACACTGGAAAATTCATACAGTACAAAAATGAGAGGTTTCTGGCACATTAAAGTCAGAGTGATTCCTCTTGCTCTATCTATAGGTCAAAGGCAAGTAGGAAAAAGAGACTGACATACAATTAAATTGGAGTCAGACAGAGGGCAGTCTGAAACTACTGCAAAATTTTGCCATGGGAGGTGAAACATAGTCTTTAAACCATCGTTAAGTAATACTTTTCAAGCCCATCCTACCTCATACTTAACCGTATGCACACCAAAAAAAAAAAAAAAATCTATGCTTAATTATTTCTGTCATCTTTCCTTAGGTCAACTAGTATTTAATTGTATCCTTAACATTTCCAGTAATTCTACTGCACCCTCCTTTTCTCAGGCTTCATACATTACAGCTTTTGTCCTAGTAAAAGTTTAAAAGTTCAGCAACAATTGCCTGCTGGATTACTTTAATTATTTTTATGAAGTATGGACTTCCAATCAGAGGTTCAGTTATAATATGATTCTATATCATATTCCAAAGTGGAAAAAGAAGGTTAAAATAAGATCCTTTCCTAGGAATTTAAAAATTCATCTATATTCATGGGTTTGCACGTTCCTATTTTCCACCTTAAACAGGAGACATTTTTCCATTCACTAGTGAAAGAATGTCAGTGTTAGAGACAAAGTCATGAGCAAGGTGGGTGTTGGTCTCTTATTCAAAATAACAAGTAATAGGAAAAGAGGAACTGGCCTCAAGCTGCATCACAGGAGATTTAGATTGAATATTAGGAAAAATTGCTTCACCAAAGTGTGTCAAGAACTGTAACAGGCTGTCCATGGAAGAGGCAAAGTCACCATTCCTTGAGGCATTTAAAGACAGGTAGATGTGGCATTGAAGGACATGATTTAGTAATGGTCTTGTCAGTGCTCTGCCAATAGGTGGTCTTGATGATCTTGAGTCTTTTCCAATTTAAATAATTCATGATATTATTCCATGGTTCTCTGAACGACTCAATAAGGGCAAAGCACAAGCAGTAGAGGAAAAGAAAAAATCTTATCAGAAGGAAAGATGTCAGCAGGATGATAAAACCTGAATGCCTTTGGGAGCTGGTTGATATCACTACCAAACAAGGTGCCTGGTACATTTCATGGTTAACCTTAAAAGCTTTTGGCACTATTGGGATCTCTGGGGAGAACACATTACAAGACTGAAGAGGTCAGAAATGCAGTAAACTAAGAGATGGACAGGCATCTCTACCATGGAAACCAGATCTCTCCTGCTGGTCTGTGCCTGCCACAAGATTTTTATGAACAGATTTTGCACTTTCTCATGATCCTCTAACTATCTTAAGACTTGACTTTCATGGTTTTATTCTCTGAATGCATGTCTTGCAGTTTAGTGAGGAAAAAACCTACAGAGCTTGTCAATCACCAACACTGTGCTGAATAAAAGGCACATTTTCATTAATTTTTCACTTTTGTTTTATGTCCATCATATACCATGGAGTGGGATGTCAGTATTTGCCAGATTAACCTGAATTCGTTCATAGTACCAAACAAAATTTGGATGGAAAATAAGATAAATTCAGTCTGGTAAAATGCAAAATCAAATAACTATTTAACAGATTTAGAATAAATTAAAGAAGGAAGAATTATAAGGTTTGCCTTTTTAAAATTATCCATTTTTCTTTGAGTTAAGAGCTGATAAGGAGAGTTCTATATTCTAAGACCTGCATGCTATTTTTTCAGAGAGGCGACTTCCTCTCTAGTACAATTCCTGAATGGGAATCTCTAGTTTGGAGTAAATTAGTTATGGACTCCTTCATACACTAAGAATTTTACTGTGCATGAAGCACCCTGAGGACTTCCTGTAACTCAAAGTATTCATAATTTCTTTTAATTAGACTACTAACTTATGTTCCTTTTATGAATGTAATGTTGTCTGCCTTGGCATAGGTTTTACAGAGCAGAGAGGTTTCTAAAATGTCATCTAAATCTTCAGAGGCCAAATAGTGTTCACATCCTTCTAATTAGATATTCAACATAAACATGAGCCTCTTTTTGATAAATGTGCTGCTGAGAAAGAATGGTATCTGTGCTGGTTTGAAAGCAAAACCAGTGAGGCTCCAAGTCAGAAATACAATTTAATAGAGAAGAAACAAATAACAACAACAATAAGCAAGAGTAAAATAAAATAAATACAGTAGTACAAAGAACCACTGACAGAGTCAGAGCGCAAACCTGACACCCTGTTGGTCAGGGTGTTGGGAGCAGTCCAAAAGTCCTCCTGGGGTGTCAGATGTGGCTCCGTTGGAGTAGAGATGCTCCTGAAGCAAAAAGGTCCAGTCTAGTGGTCCCGTAGAAAACAGGCTGCCTATGGCCTCTGTCCGGTCTGCTTTATCTGGTGGAAAGGCTTTGGCTCCTCCCACGGAGTGGAGCCTCTCACAATAGAATGATGCAGTGTTATCAGTCATCTGAGAGGCCTTAAATGGCCCATTCACGGGTGATGTCCCTTGGAGGAGGGATGGGTGTTGGAAGAGTTGGGGAGGCACTGCCTTATCTGGCGTTATCAGTTGTCCCATTAACAGGAGGAAGGATGGGTGATGGAAGAGTTGAGCAGGCACTGCCTTATCTGGTGTTATCAGTTGTCTCATTAACAGAAGGCATCTGCACTCTCCTCCACTAGAGTTACAATAACAGTATCTCCTAGCTGGGTTCAACAGATGAAAATAGAATACACATTTGGGTTATATTTTACAACCCAAGACAGTATCATACCTGACTTCATCCAAGCTCAAGGCCTGTTTCTTTCCCATTTAACTTTAGAACCATTTACATAAAAATTTCCGAGATAAGTGGAAAGATGAGTTTACTGGTGATTGACTGCAGCAGATAACCAGACAAGCCTGTTCAGAATAACCAGTGCTGTGGTCTGTGGTGTTGAGACACCACTCTCACAGCAGACAGGTCTCAAATGAAACACTGCAAAAATATTTTTGAGGGATCACCATCACTGAGCTAAATCAGAGCACAGACAAGCCCCAGAGAGGTTTTGCCAAGTGGCTGGGTATTTGCATTGCCAGTGATGCAGCTCTGGACCTCCCCTGAGCAGAGGCTGATTACCAGCTAAGGGATGTCTGTGTCTGGCAGGGTGTGCAGTGTCTAGGAGATTAATTGAATCCAGAGCTTTGCAATCAAACTCACTTTCTCTGCGGTTGTTATCAGCACCACTTAAAGGCCAAGTTACTTTCTCCACTGTGTTACCTACAGACTGCTCTTTCCAAAGCAAAAGATCATGGTGTAAAGCTAGAACTTTAACACTATGGATCTGTACTTCAGGTTAGGAGCAAGCTAGATGATAAACCTGATCACACAGATCAGATTGTAATCAGCAATTACAATTTGATACAGTTTTGAGGATTTTTTATCTTATTATACAAACCCCATAATTTCCTCGCCAAATGAGCAAGGCATGTGCACAAAGGTACAAGCTAAAGAGCATACATTCCTGAGAACTGTTTTTAATTTAAGAGATCAAACCATGGGCCAGTTGGAAGTGGTGTTCTCACAGGCTTCATAAAGTGCCCTGTTAAGGTACAATTTTTCCACAAGTACATTTTTGCTTACTGATGAAATCACAAACTTTTTGACTGTAACAAAATAAGGAATACCTCTCCCCTTTGACCAGAACTGAACTTAAAGTGTTAGTCCAACACATAATTCACCTTGAGGTCCCCGGTTTCTTGTAGAAGAAACAGGTATGTCAGGCATCATTGATATTAATGGTTCTGCAGATTATGTTAGATAGTATTAATATAATGCTCAATTGCTTTTGTAGGATGAAATCCATAATTGTAACAAGGGGTTAAAAAACAAGACCAGTCTAAATTTATCAGGAACCTGATGGAATGAAAAACAACCGAAGAGATATAGTTCTGAGTTGCATATATCTTCCTATAAAGAAATATATTATAACTTCATATCTCTGAGGAGTACCTACATATATACTGGCTAATTCATTCCAGTGGAAGAAATTTTATTTTCATAGTATTTAACAGCTTCAGAAAGCTAAAATGGCAAAATTGAAGTAAAATAGAAAATAATGGTCACAGTTACACTTTCCTGCCTTGACAGGAAGGGATAGGAAATGGTAGTAAGATCCCTATAAGTGAAAAGAAATATGGAAATGCTGATATGACGACTTGTAATCAAAATGGGAGCCAAAAATAAATTATTGTTTAATATTTTATTTGTTGCTAGGTAGCATGCAAGCTCAAAAATTATTAAGCAAAATATTAGCAAGATATTTTTCATTAAAGACATAATATTGAAGTCAGCTGTTGGAAACAGGGAAGCAAACTGTGTGTGGGAGAAAGCAGACGTGTTCCCTGTCTGCAAGGTGGGCTGAGAGAGCTGTAAAGGGTCTACAGTCCTTGCAAACGTGGCCAAGAGGTCACAAGCACACAAGATGGAATTTGGGAAGGGGCTCTTTCCTGTTAAGTCTAACTGGCAGATGCTGCAGAGGAAATAATGTGACATACAGGGAGGTAAGGAGGCCAGTGAGCTTGGGGAACAATTCTACAACTATTCAGCCATTTCCCTGGCAGTGTAACAGAGAAAAATACACAGCTGTTGACAACAAAATAGTAGTAATTGCCATAACAGGGACAAAACAGGCAAAATAAAGATAAATTTAGTTAATATACACAAAATATAATTGAAATTTCTGGCAAAGGACTTAAATCAACAATCTTCCAGAATGGAAAAGAAGGTTAGAATAATATTAGTATAGTATTTGCAAACAGTACTGCACCACACTCACAAACATTGATTACAAAAACTGGAAAAGGTGTGAATGTTGGGTTAAAACTTACACTCTCAGCAAACATATAAAATTGCATGTAGGATGTATATGGCAATGCATTTGGGTCTCTACAGGCAATGACATCAGCCAAGAAAGGATCAGGTGAGAATTTATAGAAATAGTGTTATATTCATGCACACATATAATTAATTACTTGTTGAAAATGTGACACGAGTGAAATCAAAGTCTGCCAGACAAGCACCAAATCAGTCTTTCAGAACACCTGTGGAAAAAGACAAATATTATTAAATCTAGGGTTCTTGCATGCTACATAGCCAAAATCTCATTTTTCTCTAAAGATGGAAAGATGAAAGCTCAAAAATGCTCTTGTGTCCTTTATGGTCTCAATTCTTCAGCTTCTCTTCTTCCCTACATCCACTTTACAGGAAAGACTCAGTTTACCCATTTTTTTTTAGCAAGATTATGTCCCAGCCTAGAAGGAACTCCATATATCTGGAAAGGCAGAGAAATACTGAGAATTTCAGAAATGGCTTTGGTAATGTTTTCTTATCATAAAAAAAAGGGTTCTTCCAAATGGAGGTAAACTGAAAATAGGTTTTTGATATTAAGGACAGTGTGGAAGATAATGTACAAAACAGGCAAAAGCACAGCATTTTTTGAACACATTAATTTTTTTCCAAATATTCACTCAGCATTAATTAGAGCTCAAGCTGTTGGCTTCCAATCTCGGGTTCAGACTCTTTCTCTCCCTTTGCCACCCACTGTGGCCTGTTATTCCCATTATAAACACCCATAAATCTCACCAAGTCTAATGGGCTTATTGCAGTCCTGCATATGCATCAAGGGGAGGATAAATGTCTCTGCTTGTGCCTTTAGATACCCATAATTGTTTAGTAACATAATGAGATAATGTTTCTAAAACAGCAAAAATCAGTGGGTGTTTTTCTATGCCCTTTAACATGATTTAGAGAGATTTTCAGATTAAATCATTCTAGATTTCAGCTGTGGTTACTAGTTTTTACAGGCAAAGTAAAGGCAAACTTGCACCTGAGGACAGCAGAGGTGGAAATATGGGAGGGCATATAAAAACTTTGCTACCATTCTTCCGAAGAACCACAAAAAATGTTCTGTCACCAATAAAGTGAGCAAATAAATGAATCTGTGAATTTGAAGAGGAAAAGGTACAGAAAAGAATGATCCAGAAAAGATTTTCTTTTTCCTCATGAAAAATGAACAAAAGGACTTGTTTCATTAGATTGGAAAAGTGAAGGATGAGGAGGAACAGGATTGCTGTCTTTAGACACAACAAGGAAATGAACACAAGGGAAAGAAAATAACCATTTGAGCTAAAGGAGTGCGTTGGCACAAGAACAAATAGACATAAGCTGAACATGAATAAATTTAGATTTAATTTAGAAATGGGCTCTGAGCCTTCCTGCCTATCAGATTTGGAAAAGCTCTTTCATTGCAAATAATGTAGACAAAAAGAGCTAGAATACTTATAAGAAAAATGAGTAAGTTTTTAAGAGTTGAATAGCATAGTGCTGCAAGAGCTTGATTTCATAACCTAGAAGCTTCTTCCCTAGCTTCTTTGTGTTCCTGTTTCTTCCCCTTTCTCTACTCACCATGAAAAGCTCACAAAATGAAGATATAAACCCAGAAAGCAAAATACCCCCTGAACTACTAGAACTTAGTGTGACAGACATAGTTATGAGGAATAATGGCACCGCGTTTGCTAGAAAAGTGCTATGAATTAATAACATTTCAACTTGATCTGAATATAAATCTGGGAAAAAAACCATAAAATATGTACATCTCAGTAATTCTCTTGGTACCAATTGACACTCTCTCAGTCTCAGGCCATGACAAACATTGTCCTGCTAACTGAAAAATTTACCTTTAAGGGTCATTAGGATCTGGCCCAGTACTATTAAAACAGCAAGTGCATCTCTTTGTACATTCATAAGCAGATCAAAAGAAGCAGGGTATTTTGGTGGCAGTAGTTCCACTTACTGGATGTCATCAAATTGCTGATATTTACCATTTAAAAGACATGAAAATAATGACAGGAGATAAAAGCACTCTCTAAGTACTTAATGTTAGCTTTATGCTATAGCTGCTGGAAAAGACACAAATACCATTAAAACCCACCAACCGAACCTTTATAAATTACTGCTGAGTGTAGAACAACGCTCAAGTTAATTGACTTTGCATTTTCAGCAAGCACTTTGCCAAGTAATTATTATTTATCTAACAATGGTTTCAATGCAAATTGATGGTGCATATTTGCTATTAATCTGAAGTCGTTGCAAAACGCAAACAACAATTACTTTCTGAAATTACCACAGAAAACAAAGAGAAAATAGTTTTGTCACTGGTTTACACATTTAATTTATAAAAAGAGAAACAAACAAAGAAACAACCCTAAATATTTGTTTCTCAGCCCTTTGTGTCAAATTGCTATGTTAAAAAATAATGAAGCTAAGCTAAAGAAAAAAACTTTTGTGTGTGTACCTTGCCATCAAAACAGATGCATCAAAGATCCATATGTGCTACAGTATCTTAGTTTTTCCTCCTGCTTCTCAGGAATAACTCTGGGAAATCTGCCAGATCTCAGAATGTTGTACTTCCCAGAGAAGAGGATCACTAGACCATGGAACACCAAACCTTATTTAGAGGAGACTAATACCTTTAGAATATTAATTGCTTCTCTATAGAGGATTACTTTTAAAGTATATGGGGGAAAGATTTAAAATACCATTGGGAATGATTGTTACATGTTACTAAAATGTTTGCTGGGAGACTGAGCTCTATAGTCAGCACTTACCTCTTTGGGTATAGTCTTTCAACACTTGTGAAGATGAAATATAGAGACAGAGCTCTTTGTCTACACCCTTTGACCTACTCCAGCTTTACAAACTACACTGATCCCCACCAAAACTCAGCTCTGATACACATTAGCCAAGAACAAAATTCCAGTCAGAATTTAGATGGGGAGAGAATAATGACTTGGAATCAAAATTAACAGTAGGGAGAGAAACCTCATCCTTAAAACAGTGGTGTAGGTAAATAACTTCACTATATTGAGATACTAGTTATATAGGGACACCCCTAAATTAAGAGGACACATTCTGTAGCATTTTTAACAGATCAGTGACCTAAACAGAAATTCTTAGATTTCCTTTTGGTCCAGCCTAGGATACGAGAGCAGGAAGGTCAATGGTTAAACTCACCCTGCTGTGAACACAGCCACAGGGACTCAAAGACAAGCAGCACCCAGAGATTCACCTGCACTGGGTGCTGTGGGAGCATCCCTCCAGGGCTGTGACCCTACACACTTCAGGCTGCTTCATGGACCTGCTCATGCTGGAAAGAGCAGACCCACACTGACCCATTCACTGGTGTGATTCTCTTTCAGCCAGGCCAGGAACTGTGCCTTGAGCAAATTCAGGGAGTTACCCCAGTAAAAAACCCCTTTTTTTCATTATTTATTTATTTATTTTCTGCTTAGCCATCAGCTGTCTCCTTTCTCAGTGCACCTGCTCTGACCACACTCATCTTATAGTCACACCAGATACTACAAACCTTCTTGCATACACAAGAGAACATTCAATCTTGCTCTTTCTGTAATCATTTTTAAACAACTTGTTTTGCAACTTCCAAGCTTTTGTTATATTTCAACAATTTCTAACTTTCCTTAGACTTTCTGTAAAAAAAACCCCAACTAAAATAAAATAAAGTTTTAAAAAAAAGTACCTGTCGCATCTGTTTGAGCCTCTTTGCAATTCCAGCTGTCTGATCAAATAGCTACTTCAACAAAGGGCTGTAGTACCCTAAGTGATACCTTCATGTTACCTAGTCAGCAAAGATATAGATTCATTTCACAATGTAGTGATCATCTCCAAAACATCTGAAAAGTTAAATTATTGAGGCATAGGTAACTCAAGTGATATAGCAAAATCTAATCTAGGGATTTCAATGTAGTAGCTAAATCGACTGAAGAAGGGAAAAAAGGTGCACTGAAATCTTGAATAGTCATTTTTATATCAATATATCCATAATGTAATATGTATTAGTGGCACAAATCCTGCCTTATATTACATAGTTGAAGTAGCTTTGAATTTGACTTTTCTATACAAATACACAATTTTACACAATTGTACACAAACCAGGATGAATTCAGCACTCCATGCAAAATAATAGACTAAGTGTGCAAACTGAAACATTTTTCTGAGATAAAATAAACATTTTCAGCCACAGGAAACTAAAACTCCCTGTGTGGGGGTATTCCTAGTGCTGCAATGTTTGGTATGAGAAGATATATTCCACTGTCATTGGTTGCATTGCTGTGCCAGATGAAATCCAAACACTCTCTGAAAAAATAAACCCAAGCAGGACACAGAACGGATCATGCAAGATAGTAATGTAATATATTAATTCTATTAAACTTCTAGCTGGCATTGGAGACAAGATATTGATTAAATTCCTGTTTTTTCTCTGAAATAACAATAGGACTTTTCTCAGTATTGGTACTTCATTAACATTTCTGATAAGTTGGCTAAATGAACAACAACAAGAGGGGATAAGAGGATGCTTCCCTCCCCTTCTCTTCTATCTATACATACAGGGTTGGACGTGGGCTGAAAAAATTCTGTTTGAAAGAATGCTTCCACAAGCTTGAAACAATTTCTTTTTTCTTGGCTTTTCATGCTGTGCAGTATTTAAAAATTTCATCCTGGGAAAAGGTTGCTCTCATCTGGAAACCTTCAGACAACCATGCTTTGATTCCTCAGCCAAACTCACTGCATGAATAGCCTGGAAGAGAGGTTTGTTTTCTTCTACAAGTTTGTTTGTTTGTATTTCCTGAATAGGAAATACATAGTACTAACACGGAGTGCTGGACAATCTCCCTGGTATTAATACATACAGTGCCTATTCACCTGCATGTTAACTAAATTATTCGGTCCAGATTAACTTCTACTGTGCAGACCCTGGATCTATTTAAGCAATGTGAAAGGAATTTTGATGTACATTGTGGCCCATTAGAGGCTGTATGTGTTATGGGTTGCATCATATCTAAGAAAAAAGGAACATTTTTTTACAGTTAGAAAGACTAAAGGATAAATGTAAATTTTCTTTCTGCATTGAAATTAGTTTTGTGTCATAAAATATTACGTGAATTATTTTAGAAAATAATGGCGTTATGTATAAATATACATAGTGATTTAAGCATTGTCTAAATCCCTATAAGCTTGAAAAATCAGTTATACACTCATAATATTGGAATTTGACTTGGCCTATGCTGTAACAAGGACTAAATTTTAATCATAGCATAATCAGTGCTATGTTTCTGGGCTGATTTAATTCAATGTCGGCATTATGGAGAGAGATATGATTTGGACATTGAATTTTTTCAGGCCACTCTCAGGAAGGTCTAAAAGACAAAAAGAAATCAGATTCTCTATCTGAACACACGTTTGCATTTTGTTTAGGGGTGTTTTTTTTGCACCATTTCTAACATATTTCAATAAAGATCACAATGGTGTAAGGCAGAAACAGAGTGCTTAGCTAATATTTTGAATAACCCACTATGCTTTTCTGTCAGTGTTTCAGCTTTACTCCCCTGAAGCACAGACCAGATTTCTGATTTATTAATAGCAGAATTAAACCACAGGGATACTATCTGTAAAACAGGTGTTCAGAAGTCCTTCTAAACTTCCAGAAAAAGGATACCATTCAATTTTTTAGGAATTACATAGTTCCACTGTATAATTGTTGTTGAAGCAAACTCTATACTGCACAAATATAAATAGTGTATCTCTCCTGAGCTTGTGATGAGCTGAGTGATAATCAGCTGTTTGTGAAACAGAAATCTCTGGACTGTACCCAAAGCAAGCCAAATCCTGTGTTGCTTCTAGTAGCAATTTTTTCCTGCAGATATTATTTGGCAAATCCACAAGTCTAAAATTAAATCTTATTTTTGAAAGTATAACTATTTCATGCTAAAATAAACTGAAATTATGTTAGGTGATTATCTTTGGGTTTGTTTGGTTTTTTGTTTGTCTGTGAAATGCTGCCATTGGTTTAACACATTCCCAACCCACCTTCATTTTTAGGATGTGGTTAATAGTGATGGGTCAGCTGGCTTTCCCTCAGTGAAAAAATTCTGTACAGATTCAGAATCAAACCCCATTTTAACAGCTCCCATACCACTTCTACCAGTTTTAGAGGTTTCCACCAAGTCTTTCTCACCAAGGTACCCTGCCACATGCTCTACACATCTGTGTTTGCAAAAAATTGGGCCAGTCTCTGGGCACAGACACTCCTGGCTCCTGGTTTAGCACATCCTCTCTCTCTCATACCAGGTTTTCCTGGAGTAAACACCTATGTCCGAGGGGAGCTATGGCAGATAGCCATGAAATCCTCTAAAGGAACAATGAGAAATGAGTTCTGTGTGTTTTCTAAAGCTCAGCATGATAACTCTGGGCAGATCTCATGTACTCCAAATAAAAGTCATCCTCACCCCATGTTTCTCTTTCTTTTGGCCCTGTGGCGTTAAATGGAGAAATATATCTCATACATATTTCTCTGACAGGAAAAGTTTGTGAAGAGCTTGTACTATGGCCCAAAAACCCCATAAATCATATTAACACTGAGACAGACATATGGCATAAGGCATTTATATTCATGTGTTGACTTATTTTTCTTAAAAAGGTTTAATGCTAACTGAACTCCAGCTAGTAAAGGTACCATTTCTTTTGGGTTGATATCTACTACCTCCAGAAAGATATGACTGCAACGTACAGGATGGGTGTTTCAATATATTTTATATTGTCATGGTGTGCATCTGGATATATGTGTGCATGTATACATATGTGTGTGTATATATATATATATATATTTATTTATGCATACACAAGCATATACATTTAAAACATTCCTCGTCCATTTCATAAGAAACAGATTCCAAAAAAACCTCTTATTTTCTTGCATTTTCCCCCTGTGAAAAATATGTAAGGGCAGAGAATTAATCAAATTTGGGACCTGTAGGAAGAATGAATGCAGGAAAACAAAAGCCTTAAGAACCATGGTGCTTACAGGAGAAAACCAGGCTGAAGGTGTGAGTGCCCTCGATGAGCTTAGCTGTCATGATGCTACATGATGGTTTTCAACATAACCAGCTGTTTCTAGAAGGCAATTTAGTTGTTTCTGCACAGAAATCAAGCTGCTTTCTGGGTTCAGATGTCATGATGTGTTCTCACCAGGAAAAGTTAAATGGACCAACCCTAAGTGCTTTTTACCATCATGAAGAAAGACTGCACACTCAAGAAGACTATTTGTTGCTTGGGGTTTTTTTTCATCAGGAAGTCACTCCACAAAGCAGATCATCTGATAATCTAAACATCTTCAGCTGCCAAAAATAATTCCTGAAGACTTAAATCACAATGGCACAATCTGTATCCCCTTCCTATAGATCTGCATTGTGGCAAGTGACATATCTCTTATAACTCTAATTCAGCCTGTCACACAACTGCTTAACTTCATCTGGGGTATTATATCCTGCACATTAAAGGAATGATGCAAGCCTTCAAGATTCAAAATATAAAATTAGATTTACCTGATTTGTGATCCTTTGTAACACAGAGTCCATGGAAGCTTAAAAATGAGCCAGAATGGTGATCAGCCTTCAGATTTGTTTTATTCTACTTTGTTCACAATTCTTTCTTTGAGTTTTGAGTGATATATGAAAGCCCATAAAATTGGACCAAAAATACATGTAAGTGGTATTCGGGTTTCATTTCTAAATGGGGACTTTGCCCTTCTGTGGATCTGACAAATGTACCTCTCTGTCTGCCAGCCATTTCCTCTGGTAAAGCTTTTAAAAGGTCTTTTACCAATCACTGCTGGCGTTCCTAGAAAAAAAACCTCTGTGCAGCATGAAGGGAAGCACCTGAATGTTTCAGTGGCATCTGCCTGAAGGGATATGTCAAAGAAGAAATGTTCAAACAACAAGATTTATTAAAGTAAATGTCCAATATCTACCACAGAAAGCTTGACATCACTTAACCACAAACCATTTGGGAATATTCCCTTATTCTCTTTCTCACTCTTTTCTAAATCTGGATTTATATGTAGAAGGAAGGGATGATGGCTGAGGTCTGATATGACATTTATCTTCACAAGTGAGAAGGCTAATAAATCATCAATGACATTACCACGAGTGAGTTCTGAGGTCTGCTCACAAGTGAAGATAAATGACATAACACACCTAAGTCAGCATATATTACATGAAATGCCTAGTAAGTCTCACTCTCAGTGTAGCTGGATTTGATGAAGATGACTGAATTTACATTGCATTTCAAATCCACCATCCAAAGAAGAAGAAATTGAATTTGCCAGCCAAATAAAATCACCACTGAAAAAAACTTAGTATCCATTCTAGCCTTCTGCCATGCTACTGCCCTGCAGATCTGCAAGGAGCCACATGACAGTAAAAATCAGTTAAAAATGCCATTATAAAACACAGTATCAACTCACTCTTCAGTGCATGAAACATACCTGAGCTTCATGCCTTTGGCAATATCACATGCTTACAAAGCCATGGCTGCATGTTCCTGAAATTTGTACTACTAGCTTTTATTTTAGGCTTTGCAAAGGACTGTAAGTTTTCACAACAGCTTGTGGCCTTCTGTAGGGTCAGTGGTGGGAGCATGGTTGAAAAGCTGAGAGGTTTTAGAATTTCTAATTAGTTTAAGAGTACAATATTTCTTTCTAGAGAGTGAGATATATAACTGAGATATGCCAAAAGCATGTCTGAAACAGGGGCTGGCAGTGTATTTTTAGGCAGTGTACCATAATAAACTGGGTAAAGAGATTAATATTTCTTCTGGCTTTTGAGCAACTGATGGCTGAGAGGCTCCCTGAGCTTGACATAACATCTGGACCATCATGCCAAGGAGGGAGATGTTTAATTTGTACTACAGCTTTTAAAAATCAAAGTCTAATACTAACCCTAGCTTATTCTGGTGATCATACCAAAATTCTGCTGTGGAAAGAGGCTCATTTGCAGCTGAATTTTGTCTTCTGTGGAATTTGTAGGTCTCAGTAGGTCTATGAAGAGTAACATCTCTTAAATGTACATCTTAAATCTTGTCCAGGTGCATAAATCATCATGCCTCTATCCTTTCTCACAGAGTCCTGTCCAGTTTACAGATATGAAAATGTCTCCGAGATTATTCTCAGGTTTTATTCCTGGGGTAATAATCCACTTAGAAACAATTTCTCTGCAATAATATTGTATTTCACATTAATTCAGTGTACTGGTAATCAAGTGCCCTCACAGTAGGAGATGGTCTGAGTGGCATAGCAGCTAAAGAAAACTGTACTTTTCACATCTCTCATAACGTATTACATTGTGGTCATGTTCAAAATTAGCAAGAATCCAGATAAGTGCTAATGAAATTATTCAGCAGCCTGCAAGGATAAGAACAATGAAAATTAACTAGTCTTATGAGTCTAGGAGTGTTATGCTTATGAATCTAGAATTTAGATTTTTTAAAGGTAATCAGAAACTAAGATTAATGAAAGCATTTTTCATTTTCTTTCTCAACGCAGTGGTAGAGGACTGAGTAAATAGAGTAAAAAATTGGAATAAAATTTAAAGCAGTTGTAAAAAACATTAGAAAAGATTCACCTGTTTTTGTTACCATGGTTAAGACATAAAATTGTCTGGGAAAGAAGAAACTAGCTGAGAATGTAAAGTAATCCCTTTTATTTATATTCCTGATTTCTAACATTTTAAAGAATTTTTGAAAATAAATTTTTCCTTTTGAGAGCATTTGAATAGTAGTACAGAAGTTCTCCTGTAGGGAAAGTGGAAAAACAAGTTGTTGGTTTGTGAAATCCTATGTAGCTTAGGCCAAGCATTAAAAATAAACTAAATCTATCAATAGTTACACTTCTAGATTTTTTTTCTTTCATACTCTTTAAGGCCTTCAATTATGTTCAGGTTCTGGATTAAAAGCTGAATTTTAAAAATGAATTTGACAGCAAGATATTCATATGGGAACCAAATCATTGAAAGACAAGAAATATCAAGAGAATCCTTGCTTAAATATAAACAATGAGCAATATTCAAAATTCAACTGGAAAATTGGTAAATTTCTTCAGCTGTGATTTCCCTATGTATAAAAGATATGAACTAGCACATATTAGGATATATTACTGTTTCTGCTATTGAAAGTTTTTTTTAAAACTTTCTGTTAAGAAACAACCTAGTTGATAAATAGCTCCTAGGATTTCTCTGGAAGAACTGCAAGAAAGGAGATGGTGTTCTGAAAATTGCAGTTGTTGTGAACGATGAAAGAAAAGACCCTATGAGACTTTTCAGTATTTAAATAACAATTTATTTCTTCCTTCATCTTCTGGTAAAAGTAAACAACAGTGCTACTAAATTCTTTCCTACCCTTCCTCTCTTCTGGGAATGTGGCAATCATGGAATTCACAATACAGGAGAATAATGCCTTTAAGAAAATATATTAGATAGTTTTCCTGACATGTTTAACTAAGTCATTAATTATAGAATTATAGAATATTCTGAGTTGGAAGGGACCCACAGGGATCATGGTATCCAGCTCCTGCCCCTGTGCAGCCCACTCCAAGAATCCCACCAGCTGCCAGAGAACCTTGTCCAAACAATCCTTGAGCTCTCTCAGGTTTGGTGTTGTGACCACTGCCCTGGGGAGCCTGTTCCAGTGCCCAACCACCCTCTGGGTGGAAAAGCTTTTCCTGATATCCAGCCTGAACGTCCCCTGACACAGCTTCAGGCCATTCCCTCAGGTCCTGCCTCTGGTCAGAGCAGAGATCAGGGCCTGCCCCTCCTCTGACCCTCACAGGGAAGCTGTGACTGCAGCGAGCTCTCCCCTCAGTCTCCTCCAGGCTGAACAGAACCAGTGACCTCAGTTGCTCCTGGTATGGCCCCTCAAGGCCCTTCACCATCTTTGTGCCCCTCCTTTGGACCCTCTCTAATAGCTTAATACCTTTCCTGTATTGTGGCACCCAAAACTTCTCTGAATATTTGAGGTGAAGAGGAGCTTATAGAAACTCATGTAACAATTCAACAGTGCCCTTGGGACTGAAGCTCACAGTTTCCAGAGGGAAGATGAAATATAAGCTTTACTCTTAATACTGAGATATTTCGTTCAATTTTCATAAAAATTCTTTATTTGCCTTTTGACTCTGCCAATAATGAGGCTTCCCAGAAAAATAAAAAAATACATAAAAAGGGGGAAAAAAGAGGAAAACCACGAATTCTGTTTTGCTTTTAATGATTTGAGAACTCACCTAGAAGAACAGGATGAAGATCACTTCTTTTATATGGCTGTAAAATGTATGTATTTCACTAATTAGGATTATATTTAACCTCCCTAGAGATATTTCTTGAACATTACACTATTTCTCACTCTTTGTCCATTCCATTATTCTTTGTCTTATAGCTTTCTTTTATGGTACAATGTTTTGATAAACAAGTTATTGCTTAAGCCAAACTCCATCTGATTACCTGTCAAAATAATGTGTATTAAATGGAGAACAGAAATAGAAAACAAGAAAATAACAACAATAAAAAACCCCAAATAGTGTCCTTTGAGAAATCTGAACTTAAATTAATTTCCTGCAGGATTTTTTATTTGCCACCTCATTCTTTCATCACATACATATAACTGCTTTCCTACTGGAAGACTGTGATATAGACCAGTTTTGATTTCACACAAAAACACACAGACACGGGTCTGAGGTTCTTCATTAATTTTACTCTTTAAAGAAGAATCATTTCAGTTGGAAAGCTGTTCTAGTGAGTCACCTAGCTCAACTCAGCAGCAGAGGTACTGATTTGGTGGTTTCCAGACATCCTGGGTGTGTGGTACCTCGTCTAGCACTGAACAAACCACTGATGACAACTCTCAAACATGCCTTGGCAGCCTGTCTGACTGCTCAGCTATAGTCACAGTCAGAAGATCTTTTTCCCTCCTCCTAAACTTTACTTTTCACATCCCGAAAGGAGAACATATGCTTAGGTAAATTCAGTAGGATGATAACATCTAATACTGACTTAATGCCATCAAGTAATTCCTTACATGGGAACCTGCAAGAAAGATGGAGAGGGACTGTGATTCTTCTGTCATTCTTGTGCTTTCTACAAGAGCCTGTGACAGGACAAAGGGGAAATGTCTTCAAAGTGAGAGGGGACTTTGTTGTGATACTAGGAATAAATTCTTCCCTGTGAGGGTGGTGAGGCCCTGGAAAAGAAGCTGCAGCTGCCTCATCCCTGGAAATATTCAAGGTCAGGTTGGATGGAGCTCTGAGCAATCTGGGATACTGGAAGGTGTCCCTGCCCATGGTAGAAGGATTAGAACTAAATCATCGAAGGTCCCTTCCAACGCAGGCCATTCTCTGATTCTGTAATCTTACAGATATACCTTTTTTCTTCAAACTAATGTATTGTAATAAAGCAATCAAACAATGAAGCACCATACATGTATTACACCTGTCATTTTGAGACATATATTTGTAGCCTTTAGCAAACAGTTTTGACCAGTTTCTCACAATTCAATAATTCACTTTTAATTTTCTTAGGGTTGCTTTTAATATATGGACAAAAATTTACCTTATAAAAAAACAATTTGAAAGATATATATATATATCTACATACACACACACACACACACACACACACACATATATATATATATATACACACACACAATATAGAGTACAATACATGATTTTTCTATTAATAACCCAAACTATCTGTGTCTGTGTATCAAGCTAAGCAGTAATGGGCTTGCCACCACCACTGGGACATCTGGTGAGCCTCTGCTGCCCCGATAGATTTTGGTCAAGTGGGCAAGGATCAACCTCCACTCTCCCTTGAAAAGGGTTGGCTCTTGATGCTTCTACACATTAGGTGCCTGCACTTCCTGTCCCTACAGTTTATAGGTGGTTTTCAGATAAGTTTTCATGTCACTATTTTTCCTTTCAAGCCATTGAGCTGCTAACTATTGTTTTCTCAATTGTCTGCCTAGGTTTTGTCTTGCCTTGTGTTGTGTGGCTCTGACATACCTCCCTTCCAACAACAGTTTCTTAGTAAAACTGCACCAAGGTCACAGAGTTCTGCTGCAACAAATCAAACCCTGAATAACAGGCAACTCAGTCCTTGGGCTGAAGGTTATAGAGTTGTCAGCCTTTTAAAGCAGATTGCTTCATTATCTCATCCTCTTACCTTTACCATATGTAAAAAATAGCATGCCAGCACTTGTCATATCAGGTACTGCCCCTATTATAATAAACTTCACAGGTTATGATTAACTTCTGTCCAGTGATTTCTCCTCTCTGAATCAGCTATATGATGCTTTTCACTTTTGATATGAAACACATGACTGGGAGGCTAACTTTTACTTCACCAGATTATTGCTACATCCAGTGCCTGCAGGTCATAGCCCATAACTTGGAAAACATTGCCTGCTGCCAGAACAGCCCATACTGTCATAAATCGTGTTAAGACAGAAAAAGAGACTAGATAGGATCAGGCCTCCTGAGTCCTAAGAACAAATTAGATGTTGAATCTGAAACGTGTTAGAAATTCAGTAAGGAAGTAGATGTTTTCAAAGATCCATTGAAATAAGCCATGAGCATGGAGGCTTTTCACTAATTGTATCTGGAAGGAAAGGTAGTGACATTTTTATGCCTAACCTACATAACTCCATTTTTGGCTAAGTGTTCAATTGGATTTCTTATTAACATAGTCTCTAGAAATCAATTAATTAGCATCAAAAGCAGCCCTATTGTCTAGGGGTTGTCTATGCTCTCCCCTACTTCTGAAAAAAAAATAAAATTCAATTGCCTCTTACAAACTCTATATTTCTTGCAAGCTCCCTTTTACCTTTACAAAAATTCTACTCAGCATATGAAATGTTGTCCTTTTAGGAAAAAAAAAATCTTGGTGTTTGCAAACAAATGCATTTATTTAATATCATTGCTACGTATTTGTTAATATTTGGTAATTTCCTTTAAAAGATCACTTTTTCAGTTGCTTGCAATTTTGAAACCTCCTCAGGCACGTACCTTTCCTCTTACTGGATCTCATGCTCACACAGGTGTAAATTTCACACGAAGGAGTTTAGCAATTTCATAGGAAAGAGGAACATGCTGTTTCACCTCCCATCCTCTCTGTAGTAGGTATTTCTCCCGTGTTTCTTCAATCTGGCATAACAATTCCCAGTCTGTCAGGAATCCCATGTGAGCATTTCCCTGTGTTCCTGACCTTCCTGCAGGTCCCTGCCCCCTGAGCAGGAGTATCACACCCTGGCCCCAGGGCACACCACACACAGAGATAGGTTAGGGCCAGGGGCTGGTGGGGTCAGGAGGGAAGGGGAGAGGAGGGAGAAAGTGGGAATCTGGCTGGGACAGGAAACACAAGCTGAACTCCAACACTGATATTTCCCTTTATCTGCAGTGCTCTTGCCTCTTTAGTTTCACAACGGGTACCTGGAGATAATTCCAACATTTCTAAATTTACTTTTGTACTAAATCATGATGAAAATCACAACCCCACGTTTGTATGGAGTGAAATATTCAGAAGTATTTAGACTCAGAAAGTTATCCATAAGATGGAATTGTAATGCAAGTTAATAGCATCTTGTATTCACCTGAGTATATGCAAGTCACGCAGGAACAAAGTAAAACATTTTAATATTGCTGAAACTGCATTTTCAACTAAAAATTGTTGTTGAACTGATTTAATATGTCCCTGTATAAGGGATTAAAATATCTTTTTATGAAGAGTTTTCAAGTCTGCTGCCTTCAGCCTATTGTATTTAATACAGCCCCTGGCTTCTTTCACTCAGGTTGCAAGGTCCTTCCTCTGGCAGAATTTCCCATTCATGTGCTATAAGGCTTTTTGCCAGCTGGATGTTAGCAGAGTACACAGAAAGGAACCAGTCAATTCCTTACAATATTTGCTCTAATCTTTATTCTCTCTTTCATATTACTTCTCTTCCTTCTGTTCTCTGCCTCCATGGAATTCTAAATCTTCATACAGGTCTCAGGTTGTTGATAATGTGGAGTTATTATAAAGCATAAAATCCCCTTTCCCTAGCCTCACCATCCAAAGGAAAAGACTGATTTTAAAACTCCTACACTTAAAAACATCCAACCCAAATCCCAACCTCCCAAAAAACGAACAAAAACAACCTTAAACCAATAAATACACAAGAACTAGAGTTTGAGGATGTCTATTTTGATAGTCTGCATATATTTTTCCTTTTACTTTTTTTTTGAGCTTTTAATTCAATTTAAAAATTTTAGCAGTACCTGAAGAGTTCAGAAATTACTTCCTCTCTTTTTACTCTCACTTCATGACTCAGGTTTTAAAGAACTGTAGCTTATGGGGAAAAAACAACAGCATTGAACACTTTAAATTGTGAAAATTTATGAAAGCTCAGAAAATTGATCCATTAACTGTATTTCTTTTTTTGAAAACATCTATTTCTGTTGCCATTGTCACTATCAAATATTTAACACTTAGGCGGTGTCTTTCAAGCATTAAGGAAATAAGTAATATTAGCATATTTTACATATTAGGAATGGTTAAGAAGTAAAAGATTGGCTGAACGTGAGCTAGGAATATACCCAGGTGGCCAAGAAGGCCAATGGCACCTGGCCAGTACCAGCAATGGTGTGGCCAGCAAGACCATGGCTGTGATTATCCTCATGAGCTGGGCACTGCTGAGGCCACAGCTTAAATCCTGTGTTCAGTTCTGCCCCTCACCACAGGAAGGACATTGAGAGGTGCTGGAGCTTGTCCAGAGAAGGGCAACAGAGCTGGGGAAGGGTCTGGAGCACAAGCCTGATAAGGAGCAGCTGCGGGAGAGCTGCGGGGCTCAGCCTGGAGGAAAGGAGGCTCAGGGGAGCCCTGATCACTCTGTAAACCTCCTGAAAGGAGTGTGCAGCCAGGTGGGGATTGGTCTCTTCTCCCAATTAACAAGTGACAGGACAGGAGGAAATGGCCTCAAGTTGCACCACAGGAGGTTTAGATTGTATATAGGAAACTGAAGGTGTTATCACAAACTGCAACAGGATGTCCAGGGAAGTGCTGGCATCCCCATTCCTGGGTGTGTTTCAAAGACATGTAGGTGTTGCACTGAGGGATGTGTTTTAGTGGTGGCCTCAGCAGTACTGTGTTAATCATTGCACTCAACAATCATAAAGGTCTTCTCCAACCAAAATGCTTTTCTGATTCTATAACTCTAAGAGCTAATCCTTTATGTGGGCTGCAGCTGTGACCGGAAGTGCGAGTGAAACTAGAATATAAATTCCTCATTGCCTATTCAGTCCCAGCGTGCTGCCTGGAGATATGTGCTGTGTCCTCCTCATGGGTCTGTCTCCAGCCCTGTGCCTAGTCCTGGCACTGGAAACCCAACACTAGGCACACCTACCCACTAATCTGCAATTAGTGGCCTGGACATGTCCAGGGAAGGGCAGATTTACCACACATAACCATAGAGCCCAATATTTCCACACCTGTGATAGAGGCTGTTCCTGAACACACAGCAGATCTGTCCTCGTTCTCTTACACACACAATTCTTCCTTTCAATGTCCTCCAGTGATACTGGTATAAAGTAATAATTCTTGGAGGTCAGAATTTTCAGCCTTCAATGGGAAAAGCACCTGTATCACAGGCACCATTTTCAAACAAACTGAACTGGATGCACCTGAAAGTTCAGCCCCAGCACCTGCTGCTCTCCCAGCAGGATAGAAGAAAGGTTTTAATAGTCATGAGAGTGCACTGGATTCCTGGTGTGTGGTTGAAGGAGAACAGTACTTTTAAAGGGAAGAAGTTTGGGTGTCTGAGGAGTGAGGTGAAGAGAAAAGTGGTAGTGAATATCATCCTGTGGAACTGCATAGATAAGGGCTGCTTATGCTTGAATGAGCATATCTGAGGATAATAATCTTTTAATAAAGTTGTGTTGATTTTGGTATTTTGATTTCTTTTTATTTTTTTAATCAAATATTGTTAAAAAATTTCAAGACATTGATATCTTCAAGATTTTTTTTTTTTTGCTTTGAGAAAGATGTAAGTGGTAGCATGAAGCTGCTGTGAGTAGCTTCTCATTACTTTTGTTGAGCTCTGGATAAAGCAAGAAAAAATTGTGGGTTTTTTAATTTGTTTTTAGGGTTTTGAGTGTCAATGTTTTATGATGCAGAAGCTATTCTGCGTGACTTATTTAAACTTATGAGAGAAGCCCTTGTCAGTTTTAGTTTTTCATATTAAGTACTGCACCTCTCATGTTGCTTTATCTGCCTACCCTTCAGGAAAAAGAAAGAGAGCATAAAAATGAAAAAGTGCTGCCCAAAATCTCCAGAACAATAATGCTGTTCTGTTTTCATTTATTTTTGAGGTCTTGATTAACTATAAGTGTAAATTCCATTAAAAGTGTGACATTAGACTTGTTTTTTTCTTATGTAGTGTTCTAAACAGTAATTTTGCCTCCCTATTTTCCTCCATTTTCCAAGGCACATTTTTGGGCCTCTGAATGCCAGTTAAAGATATTAAATTATTACAGTAGCTCTATTTGTAAAAGAAACTATTGAAATATCTGAATTTGATATTTCATGGGCAATAAATAATTAGATAAGCAGATCAATAGTGGAAAAAGCAGGTAATGAGAGAAGGTTTAGAAAGATGCATTTGTTGAAGCTAGTCACAAAGAGCCATTAGTCTAAACAGTCCCATCTGGCAGAGATTTGTAGGTATTGCAGGAGAGATAGGTTTTAAAGAAGGATTTAAAAGAGGATAAAGTGATATGATCTCCAGGATTATCAGTGACAGATGAAATAAACGTGGATTAAAAGTGGAAGACAAGTTTAAGTTGTCTTTTTTTTTAAGCACTCTCTACCTTTAAGTCCAAGACTTACATTGTGAGATAACCAATTTGTCTTCTTTAGTAGTTTAAAAGGTTTTGCATGAGCAGTAGTAGGCTGGAGGGGTTTGTTGGGGGGGCTTGAGAGGCAGGTGAATGCTTTATCTGTGGAACAGTTTCCTGTTTAGTTGAAAAATCAAATTTCTGAGCATTAACAGTACGAATTCATGGTGAGTACTTGCCAGGCAAGCTTTTACTTCTGTGTAGGTGATGGGGGTGTTGCAAATGAGTTGTTTGGGTCACTTAAAGAACCACCATCAACAGTATCATCTAAGGCAGGTTTTGATAACATTTGTGAAAGCGTGATAAGGCTCTATGGCTAGGCTCACTGTTTTATTTAATGCATAGAGGGAACATGCAAAGGAAAACAGGCCCAAATTCACTTCAGAATGGTTTGCATGGTGAATGGGGATGCAAAGGATAAGGGAAACCTTCCCACTAAGTCCAGAGGTTCAGAATAGACAAACCCACCACCCCTTGCTTTCTGAACTCCAGACAGAATCTAGATGTTGTTGGATCCAGTCTTAGTCCCAGACCTGGTCAACAGTTATGTCTAAAGGACTTAACTAGCACTTAATCATCGATGAATTTCATGTTTAGAAAGTGACTTGCTAGGATATATTATAATTAAGCCACTGTAGATCTGAACCAGCAATATTCATACTATTCTTCCAACAGCGTATAGGGATCAATTCACAGATGCACACAAACACACACACACACATATACACATCTATATATAATATAAATGTATGAAGGTAACTGTCAAAAATTCTTCTTTGTTGCAGTGAAATATTCATGTGAATGCCTTTGCGTTTCTCAATGGACAAAGGATTGAGCCTGGAGGGGTGGAGGGGGTGTATTGGCCCAGGCCTTATTGTCAGCTTTTGGTGATTTTTCCTCCAAGTACTGCAGACATGAGAGCTGGTGACCTCTAAGAAATGTCACACTCTGAGGGAGATGCTGGCACAGCCTCCTGCCATCCAGGAGAGCTTGAAGGGCCTCACTTAAGAGTGCTGTTAATAAAGTTCAAGGTGATTGGCTTTAGTCATTAGTCAATTTTCATCCAGGCCATAATCTAAGTTGGTAACCACTGCAGTTTTTCAGAAGTCAGGTAACAATGGCACCATTCCCCTCAGGCTATGATTAATGTAAGTGGGGCTCCAAGGCTGTCAGGGGTGACTGATGATCTTTTGTTCCCCACCTTAATCAGCCTACAGCTACCCATGGTATCAACAATCCCACCTTACTCATGCAAGCCTTGGTCAAGGGACACTTCACTACACAATGGGAACCATTTGCAAACTACCAACTCTGCAAGAGCTCAGCTCTTGTTGGCTGGTGTGCTTATCTGTTAAATTGCCATCATACTTCCTAACATTTACAGCAAAATAACAACCATTTTTACAATGAAATGTTTCAACAGTGCTCTGTTCACTGTGATTTGTTTTTCCTTTCTACCTCTTTTAATTGATCCCCAGCTGGCAACCAAGCCCCACCCAAGGCACCTGCTCACCCCCCCGAGCTGGGAGGGTAAAAGTGGGAATACTTTGAGATCAAGACAGTTTAATAGGAAAAGCAAAATCGGCACAGGAAAGCAAACCAAACCAAGGAATTCATTCACTGCTTCCCATGGGCAGGCAGGAGTTCAACCATCCCCAGGAGAGCAGGGATCCTTCAGAGTCAGGTCCTGGTGACTTGGGAAGACAAATGTCATCACTCTGAATGTTCCACTTTCGTTGTTCTTCTTTCTATAGCTTTCTGTGCTGAACATGACACCATATATTATGGAATATCCCTTTCATCACCTGGGGTCAGCTGTCCCAGCTGTGTCTCCTGCCAGTTCCTTGTGCATTCCCAGCCTCCTCACTGGCAGAATAGTCTGAGAAACAGAAAAGGCCTTGAGTCCTTGTAAACAGTCTTCAGGAATAATAAAAACACTTTTCAGCACAAAGCAAAAACATAACCCCCTACTAGATACTATGATGAAAATTAAATCTATCCCAGCCACAACCAGCATCAAACTCAATTCTTCATTTTTTTTCTTTAGAGTTGTAATGAATTAATCATCTAGAAGGTGGATCTGAACAGAAATATTTATGTCATAGAAAAGCCAGACAATCCCCTCTAAGATGGTTTTGTTTGAAATCCTGTATGTCTGGATACTGGTCCAGTAGACAGCTGTCTTTGTGATCTAATACCTTATTCATATATAAATTTAAAAGCAAGTAAATGACTTTTTTTTTTTTCTTCGCCCTCCTTGAGAACACAGACCTTGCAGTCCTTCCATAAGTGTCTTCAGAGTTACGTTTTCTCCAGAATTTGCTGCAGAACACTGTTTGTGGGAGTAGCTCCTACAGAATTAGATTTTTGAATTTAAAAAAAGTGCAAAAAAAGCATTCCTCAGAATGTTTCATTCTGCAGAATTGAATGGTATGTTTAAGGTGATATCATTAAAAAGTCCAGAATGCTAAGGAGATTTTTGAGAAGTGCTTAAGGGGGAAAATATCTGCAATGAAAACCTGGATAACCCAAAAATATTCTTCTTTCTCCCTTTATGTGTATCAACTGCAACAATTAGTTTGCTTTGGGCAACTTATATGCAGAAGATGAGGAAACTGCATAGCCAGAGCTGCTGGAAGTAGGGAGGGAGCAGGGAGGGGTGGGTGGCAAGAGAACTATTTTTAAAAGAAAGCTGATATTTTCTAATAATGGAACCCTGTCTAGCAGCACCCAGTTCACTGCTGTTCCCTTTGGGTTCCATTTTTAGTGGTTCTATATCTGTGGTTCCTCTCTTCTGCAGTTCTGCTATCTGCCCTTTTAAACATCCTTCTTGCAAGAAATCTCTGCAATTATCATGTAGTTGTGACCACAAAAGACAGGTTAAATACTGGAGAAAGAGCTGGTGACGTATATCTGTAACTTATCTGAAATAATGATCACAGCTGGGGAAATGTTATCATGAGTTTCTGACAATACATAAAATATTCCTGTACAGGATTTGCAAACCATTCTCTTTTGTACTCTAATCAAAAATCTGCACTCTGCAGGTTCTGTACAAAGCTCTTGAAATTCTACATCTGTGCAGTGAGTTTTGCCTCCTTAGTCAATGCGAAGTAATGAATGAAGTTAAATATTAGTAACCTTTTGTTGTATGTGCAGTGAAGTAAAACTGGCACTGAGTGTAGCTATGCAACACACATGTGAGTATGTGTACATATGCCCAGGTGTGGGTGTGTTATAAAAATGCCCCTTAAATAGTATATTAAACTAAATTATACAGTGCTTTTTCTGGTTGGAGGGCCAAGACTCTACTATTAAGGGGCCTTGACAGTCACAGAAACAGTTGGAATATTTTCATTCACTAAGGGAGATTCCAGATTATCTCAGAGTGGAAGAGAATTCAAAAGATCCTCTGGACCAAACTTCTGTGGGAAAGGGAGCCTAGAATAAACTATCTAGCACTTCGTCCAGTCACATCATGAAAACATACAGTGATGAGAGTCTGCTTTATCCCAGGGGAAGTTATTCCAGTGACTGAGTAAAAATAATTTATTCTGTAAAAATAAATTTCTCTCCTCTTCTGAGATGAATTCTCTTCTTGTATTTGTTGTCCCTTGTTTTTCCATATAGGTCCCTGTGAAGAGAAAGCCTGTCCTTTTTGTAGCTGCCTGTTAAGTACTGAAATACTGTGATGAAGTTTCTCTTCTGCCTCAGCTTTTTCTTCTCCAGGGAGGGAAGGCTTATCTCCTTCAGCCTTTACTTATAGGGACTGCTTCTAGACCTTTGAACATCAAAAGAATTCTTGACTGGAATGGGATTATTAACAATACTCAAGATTACTACTTTAAAACCTTTATGCATTTTTTTTTCTATTTCTGTTCAAAGCCTCAAAGATCATGGTAAAATGAGATCCTCAAGAATTTAAAAATGCAGATTTACTGAGAGTTCAGGTTTACTTTTAGACTCTTGAACTTTTACACGTCATGTTTTTAACCTTGTTTACACACAGGATATGTGTGAAATTTCTACTTTTGAAAAGAGGTTTTCTGGGTTACTTGTGTGATAGCAGAAGCTTATACTTTAAGAAATATCAGAGGAGCAATAATTCCATTACAGATTGTGCAAATACTAGAGATTTAGCTCAGAATAAACTAGGAAAAGTTTGAATTTCAGTTTCAAAGTTTGAAGCACACACTTGGTTTGTATAAACTGAGTACTGTTACAATTACTTTCTAGAGTCTCCTATTTTGTCTGTATGGCTTCTCCTTTCTTTTAAATGTAGTGATCTGAAATATTGAACTTGTTCTAAGAAGATAAATTTTGAACACTCACTTTTCCTGCAAAAAGAATTAACAGGGTGTAAAGTCTTGTCAGAGGGCCAAGAGCCTCTCAAGCTTTTAAACATCATCAACCTTAAAGCTCCCAGCATCAACAATGCTCCTCTCATCCTAAACAGCTTTAATTTTTTAGCCTGGTTTCCTTGAGAAGTCTCTGATCAAAAAGTCTGTCTTTCTGGTTGTGGATCAGTCTTCAGATACTTTTGACTGAGCAAGCAAACTCCAAACAAATTTGACAGGAGGGTGGAAGCATCAAGTACTCTTCTCTAAGTTTTCTGACAAGGGGTGAACAGATGGCAGAAAGAGTACCTGTTTAGCACTGTCAAGGAGGAGACAGTTATGACCTGAAGTTTATGCTTTACTAAATATTGAGAAATTCAAACTGACGATCAGCTTGGTGACTTTTTTCTAGTTTCATCACTTACTAGAAATCATGAAATAAATATTTTTTTTCTTTGAGTTTTGTGTATATGTGTGGGTGGGTGGGTTTTTTTGGTTGACTGTTGGAATTTTTTTGGTGGTTTTTTCTTTGAAGCACTTGTAAATTGTCTTTGTCAGATGCTGCCTAACTGTGCATGATCACATTTTCTGCACAGCAGCACACATGCCACATTCTGGAAAAGAAGTGGTGGACAAGTTTTCCCATGTTGTTTTCCTCTGTTAAACTGTGTAAAACAAGATGAGGAGTCATGCTCGGTGTCAGGTGTGATGTGTGGTGTTCTGTGCAATCCTACTCTTCCAGTTGCCCCAGCTCTGCATTCTGTTGTGGTATACAACAGAGCTCCAGCTTCCTGTAAAGGAAATCAAATCACTTTAGGAAAGGTGAACTCCCAGATTTAGTATTGCATGTTTGGTTTGGAAGGACAGCCAGGCTTTCCTAGCTCTCTTTTTATGCAAATGGAATCAAAAAATGCCTTCAATATTATTATGTGATAATACAATTTACTTTTGAGGGAAATAACCCAGATATCTGAAAAATAGATGTCTGATCCAAGTTGTTCTAAGCTTCCCTTAGATCTCCCTACAGAAAAGGAAGATAATCTGCTCAACGACAAGGAGGAACCTAAGTAACCTGCTTCAAGTAAATCATTTTCTCTAACTATCCAATTAACTTTGACAGCTAATTCTGGGAGATTTAAGTCTTTTCCTGCTTGTCTGACAATTTTACTGAAGCTTTAGCAGGTATTTTATAAACCTCTGAAAAATCTAGTTGGGAAAAAAAAAACCCAACAGTCTGTGCAAGCCTTTCAAGGGCGCTGCTCTAGAGGAACAGATCTGAAACATGTAGTGCTTGAAGGCTGTTTCTGTGTTGTGCAGGCATAATCGCAGTTCAGTGCTGGATTGTCTTTAAGCTGTGTGGCTGGAGTGCTGCTCTGAAAGGTGATGAGGTGAGAAGCTGGCTTTTTGTTCTCTCACTCTACTGCTCTGCTCATTATCAGTCTCCAGCTTCTTTATGTACCTCTGTTAGCTCTTTTCGGAGTTCATTTGCAGTGACTGTCGTATTGGGGAAAGCAGTTCTTGCTGCCCAGCTTTTGTGTTTCAGCACAGGCTGCTGTAGTGCATGTTTGTACCGGCGACTGTGTAGTGGCTGGAATTGCCAGGGGGAGGAAACACCACTTTGTGGTATAAACCCTTAAATTCTAATCCTCCCTAAATTATTTTTTCCTTGACAAATTGCACATAAAACTTAAAATGGGTTTGAAGTCTACTGCATCCCAGTCTCTGGATTAGAACACCAGGATATCTAGCAGGGTTAATAGAAGTGAGTATACCCCATTACTCACTGAGTGAGCTTCATGGTTTCTGCTCTCTTCAGAAGTAACTTGCTTCTTATTCTGCTCATAGGATCTAAAGCTGGAAACAATACCAAGCCTAAAGAACATTTCTGACTCCAGGGACTTTTCAGGCAAGGCATTAGGGTTATATAGGAGCACTGTGCTTCTGAGGGTTTCTGCTTTGAAGTATTCTGTCCTTGGTGCCACATGAGGATTCAGTGTGGATCTGAACTGTTCCTGGCATCTTTTTCTAAGGCTCCTTAAGGGGAGATGGGAAGTGCATCCATGTACTTTGTCATTACAATGTGGCTCGTTGCTTTTTCATGGAGGCAAAGGCAAAGACAGAGGTGAAGAAAGCTGCAGAATTGTTGTGTCTGCTGAAAACCTGCAGCTATATCTGTAGGTGAGACAGCAGGTGATCCCTTAAAAGCAACATCTTCCTGTGCTCTGTTGCTGATCTGGTCTTTTATGTAGTGGAGGTAAAAAAGCAGTAGCTAACAAGGATACGTGTGCAGTCTAAGGTAGGCAGCTGCAATGCTTCAGCCTCAGTTCTGCCTTCCCACAGCACTCAGCTGTCACCAACAGATGCTTTTCACCAGAGTGCAGCTTCCAGTTGAGTAGGGAATCTGAGAGTTGGTAGAGGGGAGTGTGGAGGTCTAAGAAGGAATGAATAGGAGCTGTGCTTCTGCAAAACAAGGGAAAAAAATGGAAAATGTAGTCATTGAAAAAAAAAAAGGAATGGAAAGAGAGAAACTGTCCCCCTTGAGCCACACACAGAATAAAGTTCAAAGAGAGGTCCAGCAATGAAGAAAAACTCTCCCCAAAAAGCAACAAACTACAATGTGAAGATCTGTGATGAGGGCTCTACATCCAAGCTCTATAAAACTCTTTACATGCATGAATGAAATCTGTGGTCATCTGCATAACATCAGCAAGGATTCTGGAATAAGGCCTTAAATACAAGTATCTAACTTGGTGGAAATTGAGAAGTTTGAAGCCACAGTTCAACAGCCTTAGCAGAAATGCTTGCATGTGGGATTTTTTATTGCTGTAATATTAATGAGGTTTAGGTTGGTGACAGTCTCTTGTTGCTTGCTCCAAGGCCTACAAATCATTGCCCCTTTCCACTGTCAGTTCTAAGGTAGGATTTTCTTATTTCCAGAACAAAGAGTTAAAAGAACAGGAATAGCCTCCACTCTTGCCAGCAACCTAATAAAGTACTGAGTAGAGAAGGAAGTCGTGAAAACAGTAAAAGATCTGTAGGAGCAAAACTACATAAAAGGACCTCAAATTTACCTCAAAGCACACTTCACTGGAGAGTGGATTTTCAGAAGAATGTAAAATTAGCCTGTACAGTTGGCTTCTGGGGAAGACTGCTTAGCTACAGAGATCAATTCTAATGCACAGCAGAGAGGAGGGGAAGAGGACAAAGACCTCAAGCAGAGGGCCAGAAGAAGGATAAGCTGATGAGAGAATATTGCTTTGAAGGTGTAGGTTAGCAAAAGGACATTGTCAACCTTTCAGTATGCTACAATCTTGCCACGTTTCACACCCTGCATGCAGATTGTGCTACAGCCTTTACAGAAATAGAAATCTGCAGCATGTCCTGTATCCTGCACCCTCACTCTTCTGAGGGAAGTGTGACTTGGGGTCACAGTCCTTGCTGGCATCAGCAGGTTCAGCTTGCCTGGAGTCAGTGGAGCTGAACACCTACTCTTGGCAGCAGTAGTTTGTCCTTGTGGTTTTTGGGGTTTTATTTTCATAGCAGAAAAACAACTATTAACAGTGCTACTACTGACAATATATATTCAATTAAGGTCCTAATACAGCATGTAACAATCTGGATATATTATCCACTTATCTCTGTTATGTAGATTATATTTATCATCTGAGATGGAGTAATAAATGTAAGACAAAGAAAGATACTTCTTTATTTTATCTCAGAGAATAATTTTGTAAAGGCACTGGAAGAAGAAATTTGTTTTCCTTCTTTTTTTTTTTTTTTTNTTTTTTTTTTGTCTGAATGGATCATTTTCATCTTCCTGTTACTGTGATTTCAGCTCTGCAGAAGCACGATTCCTGTGGATGGTAACAGGGATTATCTAGTGATTATTGCACACAGGTGCATGCACAGAATATTTCAATACTATTATGTTAAGCACAGATGTTGCAGAAGCACAGCTTCTTGCCTTATTATTTTCCTTCTTCCTTTCCTTTCTTAATTCCAAGCTATTGTCTCTGTTGGGCTTGCTAGTGACTGTATCCAGAGCAGGTTGTGGGGTGGGGAATAGCCACAGAGAATAAAATTCTAAAGTAGCTAAGACATAATCATCTTTGATATCTAATGCTGGCTGTCCCAGGCCTTTGATGACTGTACCCTCATTGGCAAACCTGGATGATTCTGGAATGTTTGGGGCTGTCTTGAGTTTGGAATATAGGTCTGTGGATTTTTGCAACAGGTAACAGAGGCATATATTTCTTAGAAAACTGCTTCTGACCTGCTCTTCCATTCTGCTGCTCTGAACAAATATTACTGTGTTTATTTAAAGACAGGTGGTATTATCTTAAACTTGGTCTCAGAGATGCTGTTGATTAATTACTTCTTGGCAGTACAGACAATGCTGCTATGTCTCAAGGAGAGGACAAAACTCAGTTTTGTAAAAACAAGAAAATAAATTCTGGGAACAGGGAGGAGGTGGGACAGGGTCTTTGGGGCACAAGGAAGAAGAGACAGATGTCTGGGAGGGAAGTGTGGGACATGGGCAGCTGGAATTCTGGAGGCTGTACCTTGAAAATAAAGCAGGAAGGGGTTAATGCAGACGTCACTGTAAGGGGAGAAAAAGGGAAAGAGGGATGAGGAAAGCTTGAAATGGGCAAAGCGACTTTAGGGTAGAGAAAGCCTTTAGAGGAGCAGTCTGATGGGTTTCTTCCCAATTCTGGCCAATTGTCTGCTTCTCCTGAGTCCTGCTCTGTGACAGTGGCAGCACAGACATAAACCTATGGTACAAGATCTGTGCAATTTATCATAAAGAACTGCAGATCTCTTGAAGAAGCTTTGACTGACTGAAACATCCGAAGCTGATGATGAATCAGAGTCTGGAAAATAAAAATTCTGCCTGAAGGGAATTCATCAGTAGATAATGTAGTTTAGAATAGGTAATATGCAGGACTTGTGTTCTGAAATGAGTATTTATCTAGTTCTTAAGAATATCAAGAGGGGAGCAAAAAAACAAACAAGATATAGTCTGTTTGGGTTCAATGAGCTAAGAAAGGAAAATAACCCAATTTTTCTTTCTTCCTCTGTTGTCTAGAGACCTAGAATGTGTTTTTTTCTTCTAAAAGAGAAGGTGAGATGTAAACAAAAGGCCTGAATAAAATTATGTGTAAGTAGAAATAAAACACAAAAATTCAAATAATAAAAATATATTTCAGTAAAGTGTTCTGTTGGAGAACTAGACATGGCAAATATCTATTACTCCAAAACTGACTTAAATGTCTGAATTTATCGAGTATTCTCTTCCTTGTCTATCAGGACAATTAAAATATTTGGTGTATACAAAAGTACATACACTTATTGTCCCCTCTTATCTCATATTTTTGACAAAGCAGTCATTTTCAGAGAGGTAAAAATTATGGGCTCTTTTCATGTTGTGGTGCCTGCAAGAGCAGTGGCATGACTTTTTTTTTCTGAAAGTGGTAAATATACAGTGTGTTCCAATTATAAACATTCTACTCTATATCTTTAATTGTGCTGGGCAAGCCAAGAAAATTCTGAGCAATTTGCCTTGATTTCAGATTGGGTAAGCTAACTGAAACAATTAATTCACATCTGCAGCTCAGTGAGTTCTGACAGACAGAGATAGGCAGTTGACTTAAAGTTAGAAAAAGAGGCTGAAGCTCCAGTGCCATGCTGCCAAGTCCCAGATTAAGTCATAGCTCCTTCTAGCAATTTAACTTCTGGGAAGGTGGAGGGAAGGATTTGTTCTGACCTCCCTGGCTGTAAAATATGAAGGATGTCTCAGTTTGTGTGAACTATGATGGGTCCCTGTTGTGGTCAGTGAACAAGCCTTCAAAGGGAGGCTCATCTCAGCCTCTTTTAATATCTTTATCTGAAAAGATGTGAGTCATGCCCATGATACTCCTGTTTCTCTTGCCTGGCTACAAACCCTGTAGGATTGCACCACAGATCTCTAGGTGTGAGTTAAGGTACTGTCAGGCAGAAGACTCCTAACCTGTTGTAGTTTAACTGGGCATCTGAAACTGTGATTTTCCTGAGCTTTGGCAGCATGCCAAAGCTGGAGCTGCTGATGCTGCTAGGGTTAGGGTGTCTCGTCTGTAAATTATGGTGGATAAATCTCACAATGATGTGAGTATGGGTGAATTCTCCTCGTGATGTTTGATGCTCAGACAGTGGTTTCTGTGTGCCACTGTAAACCTTTTATTTTGCTGTTGAGTAATAGTCATAGACTTGTAGAGAATGGTCTTTGCTTTAAAAAAACCTTAAAAAAAACCAAAACAAATCCCCAACCAAACACACCAAACTGTAGTATTACCTGAAGAAACAACAAAGTGCAGAAATTTTCACAGCAGATATAATAAACCATATTTTCAAAGTTCTGTTGATGGAGTTGAAGTGTCCTTAACATCTAACACCACTGATGTACACATAGATAGTAAACACTTGCATTTGTAAATTGAACTTCCATAAATATTAGCATAATATTTGAATATCTAGAATAAATGTGTTTCCATTTTGTTTGAATTTTTTAATTAATCCATTTAGGAGAGTGGAGGGATCATTCTCTTAAGCTTTAATGCAATTTATTCTAGAATTTTGATCTGTATTAGAACTGTCTGAAACAGTAAATAGTGAGTTCAAGTACCTGTATCAAAGTAGAAAAAACTTAACAAGTGTTCTTCTGGGGCTTTCTTGCAAGTTATCTAAATGAGAGTTAAGACTTCTTTAGTAGGATAGAATTAGTCATTTGCATACCATCATCATTATTGCTGTGGGAGGGGGATATATTGTTAATGACATTCACAGCTTGTCATAAATTGAGAAGAGTTAGTAGTGCCAACTGAGAAGATAACAAAGAAGCAAACAGAAATACAAGCCAAGGCACTTAAAAGTAAAAGAAGAACTTAAAAGAAGGCAAGAGATGAAAAATGTGCTCTAATAGAAATGCAGACTGGTGGTGGACAAAAAAGTTGGATGAATACTGAAAGTACTAATTCTTAAATAATTACCCCCTAAGGAAATACCAGCACTTGCAGCTGATAAACTATTTAGATGGTTCAAACGAGAAACAGATTAGAAATGCATTTGTCTTATGCTGTAGCCACAAAAAAATGGACTTAAGCCTCAATATGGAGACCGCAGGTATCTGTCCCAGAAGAGGTCTGTCTTTCAAGAGCCCAGATGTACTGGGCACTGTAATACCTGCCAATGAATGGGAGAGATGAAAAACCCTCGTATGGTTTGAGGAATTTCTCAACATAGATTGAGCAG
>VZTR01025223.1:0-11961 GCA_013400775.1 Chaetops frenatus
AGTATTTTTTAAAAATAAATATGGGGGACACATGAAATCCCCCAAACCAACAACCCAACCCTGTCCTCTAATCCTATTCTGACACTCCACATAGTACATTTAATTTAGCAGTTGACTCCTGGATGCAAGCCACTCCATGTTTTGAAGATGTAACACTTTTTGTTGAAGCTAAAAGTACAAATAAGAAAACTATAAAAGTAAGGTGGTGGGTGTTGGTTTGAGGGGCAGGGCATGGTTGTTTAGGGTGATTTTTTGGTTGTGATTTTTTTTAAATCCCAAAACACTTGGGAACAGCAAAACAGTTGTTCCAATGTAATCACTGTGTGATTATATACAGTGAAGGAAGACAACCAGGAGCAAGGTAAAGCACTTAACTGAATTAAGCTATCAGCAAAAATTATCTAGAAAAAATGGAAAATGCAGATTTTATGCAACAATTAAGTCAAACAAAACAATTTTGTAAAGTACACAGATACTGAAGTCTGAAGAATGTAAAAGCTCCACTGTGAGAGAGGTTGTCACTAGGTAAGAGTTGTGTACCTCTAATGCAGTATCTCCATAGCACCACAACACTGATGCTGAACTGTATGGCCACATAAACTTATTTAACAGAACCCACATCACTTTTTCAGCCTCCAGACCTCACTCAAGATGAATACTGAATTCTTTAATTATTATATTGAAATGAGCTAAAGAATACAGAGGAGATTCAGCACAGACTCATACATGCAATGATATGGAACTGCTTTGTGTTTTTTGTCTCTACTGCTCAGTGGTGACTCTAAGGGATGAAGAGTGATGTACTCCGTCAAGTTCAGTCACATAAGTCAGCGACTGCTGCTGAGGCAGTGTCGAGAGAAGCAGCTTTCTGTACATCATCCCCAAGCACTTAATGAATGTTTCCAATGGAAAACATGTAAATTCTTAAAGCTTGGTCCTTTAGTCCCTTGTAATCAGACAAAACCACCCACATCACACAAATTTGTAACTTCACTAAAAGCAGCAAACAGACTGCAACATATCTGACTTCTAAATCACCTGCAAATCTAGAGACACACTGGAAGTGCTCTCAGTATTCCCTAGCATGATGCTGGTGCTTTAGGAAACCAGGAAACAACACTGACTGGTAACAGCAGCAATATGATCAGGAGCCTGGCTGAAGGTTTAAACAGTAACACCTTTGTAGGTGAGACAGTATAAAGAGCAGATTAGCCACTAAGGCATGTGACTTCAAGATTCAGTGCTCAGCCTAGGGAAAAGCACCCAAAAATAGGAGATAATAAGACAGGCAAGAATTCACTTGGCATTTTCCAAGTATCAGTTTTAATCTCTAGTGTTTGTCAACCTTGAATCCAGGAGTGTAGCTTGCAACATGAGTTTTGTTTTTACCACAACAAACAAAGGCTGATATAACAGGATTTGTACACAAAGAAACACAACCTCTTAAAACAGCAATACTCGACAAGAACATACTTTCTAAGACATGGGGCTTCTTCTATTAACTGCTAACCTGCTATTCTGTTGAGATAAGAGCTATGAATTTGATGAAAGAACAATTGGGCCTGCAAAGAAGGTCGGAAGCTCTGAAAACAACCTGCTTTCTCTCAGAAATCCAAGAGAATGAAAAAAATTACTTTTGCGTAAAGCCACCGAGGACATTTCCAGAGCTCCATGTTACACTGTCCTTCAAATCCCTGGTGACAAGAAGACATTTCAGAGGAACGCTGGACAAAAACATTAGGGGATCCAGTTGTAGGCTTTTAAGAAACAGTCTTCAGCTCTTTTAGACACTCCTGACTTGACAGTTTACAGAGCCAACAGCCCTACTCCCAAGATGGTGGGCTTTCATAAGCTGCAGGACTTTATTTTTATACACCCAGAAAAATCCTCCAAACCAAAACACAAAAACCCAATAAGTAACAGTCATGTTCTTGTCAGCACTCTACTGTAGAGATCATTAACTCAATATAAAGAAGATGGAAAACATAGACATTTCAACATCTAGATGCTTTACTATGAGGGGTTTTGTTCTCCAGTCAAAATACTCTGGACAAATCAAATTTATAAACTCTTCAACTGGAAGAATTAAGGAAAGTGTAAGGAAAAGTGCTTACAGAGAAGACATTCATGCATACAAAAATACAGACTTGGCTTCCAGAGGTAAGGTGAAGCAGAACTTCAGTAAGTGATCATCAACTTGCAATGGGCTGCAAAAATACAAACCTCTAATATGTTTCTAACACAGCACAGCAGAATGGTGGCACAGACGCTTTCACAGGGCATCTTCAAACAAATCAGAACAAGGGAACAGGAAATCTTTGCTTGCCACCATAACTGGCTGGCTGCTTTATTTTAAGCACACCTCCATACACCAACTATGTAACTAATATGACTGCATGGCACTGAAGCAGAAGATGCCCAAAAATAAGCTGCAAATCTTCATTTCTACTACATCGTTATATTTGGGTATTTGACATCTGGCATTTTGGAAGCAGTATAGTTTTTTTCACACCTGCTTTCCCCCCACCTTCCCTCAAAGCCATAAGAACAACAGTAGGGAGCTCTAGAGCTCTCAGGAGCTCCAGAATGACTAGAGTTTACTAGATGGAAGAAGATAATCTAAGTATCACAGCCACAGTAACAAGCGTCATCACTGCAACAAAAAGATAAACAAGAACTATGCTGATGCCCAGACTTTAATTCATTACAACATCAGAAACTTCCTCAATAGGACAATATGACAGAGGCAGAAGGTGTGCATCTGGGAGGAGTTGTAAGCCTCACCTAAGCATAGTGCTCCAAGATTATTAACTACTGTCCTTGAAGACTGCCTGTAACTGTTCTCCAAATCTGAGAAAGGAAGAAATACACGATGATGGCCTCTGTTAGCCTTTTGGTTCAAAACAGTAATTAAAGAAGTATTTCAGTTGTTGACAACCTATCAACATAAAACAACATTCATGAAAGTAGCTTCTCCAGCTATTACATAATGAATACATCATTTCCATAGCAAAAAACTTAAGAACTAACTACCTGTGCATAACCTGCAGACTATAATTCATGCAACAAAACAAATTCCTTTCAGCATATCATAGCTTGATTAACCAATGAAAATACAAAGACACTTCAAACTGAACTGTAAAAATATCTACCTGGACAATGTTTAGGCACAATGTGCTACTGTAACCAATAGCATGGAAGGAGGAGGAAAAACTCCAACATCCTTCTTAAAGGTTGCACTCTCCAGGAAAAAAGGAATATCTCTTTGGGGTAAGTCTTTATAGTTATTAGGACCACACTGCTGCAATTTCAGGTGCAGCTGATGCTGTCAGGTTATATCAGCAACTATTTATGTAATGTGACAACACCAATTCATCTAGCTGTCATTTTTGAAGTAATCAGTTTGTTGCATACATACATACAATTTGCTTAACTGATACTGTGGGTATGTGAATGTGCTGCACAGGTGAACTGTCCTTTAAAAACAGTCACAGCAACAGTCTGGAGGGCTGAGATTCTGTTTCCCATGATGTACTGCCTGGAAACTCCAGCTCTTATTATTGCACAGTAATAAGCACACAGTTCCTGTCCTCAGAAACTTATAGTTTATATAGAGTTTCCCCACTGAGCTATAAACACAGATCTTGTATGCAAACAAGCTTAAGAGAGACCTACAGAACACAGTTATCGTCAGTGGTACATCTGTAATGGGGAGAAGCACAAAGAGCTAAACCCTGAGACCACACAGAATTCACAACTGAAGTATTCAGACAGATGTGTAACAGTGCAAAGGTAGGTGTAACTATGGTAAGCAAGTTTCCAGCTGGCACATTCATTTATGTTATCCATATAGGCACGCCTGAGTAGCAATTGCTTCAGCAAGGGTCTGCAAAAACTTCAGACCAAGTAGCACCAACGCTGAACAGCTCAGGAGCTACATCCTTCTTATGATGTTTAAGAGTAAGGAAGCAGAAAAAAAAGCATCCAGGCACATGGAATAAACAGAAAAATTACTAAACACTGGCTTTTGCCTTTGAAAGATTTTGAAAGATAACATGACTACTGGTTTCAAACTTACTATTAGTTAACTGTTTAAGCTAGGAATGGTGCCTATTACCAACCTGTCCTACAGCACAGATACACTACTGGACTAATGGAAAGACCTACAATAGAGCACTCTGAGAGGCTGCATTTGTAGTGCTGAGTTCCAGACTCACATGCAACATCATTTTAAAGGCAGAAGCTACTCACAAATTTGCATTCTTTCACTTTCTTAAAACATGCATGGAATTCCATGGTTTTGCTGATTTACATCAATTAAGAAGATGAATTCTTTTCTAGAAAAATAAAGACAAGTTACCTAGTATTCATTTTGTGTGTCTGAAAACCTAAATAGGGATCAAGAACCAAACTAGTTGCTAGGTCATCATTTTCACAGAGTTCCTTGGCAGACATTCCAGAGGAAGGCACATAACGACTTTGTCCCTCAAATCCTGAAGCACCGCTACCTGCAAATAAGAGAGCATAAATCAGATATCATTTAAGGGATATTATAGAGCCCAGCTACATTTGGGGACAGACAGACACACAGGCTGGAGGTGAAAAATACAGAACAATTAAGAAAGATGATGAAATACCTGGACAAGCAGAGGCACAGTTACCTTTTCCCTCTTCATTTTTTCATTTATGTAGTAGTCAAGGGAGAAAGTATTTTAAAATATTATTTTACGGGTCTGTTTAATTAATTTTGGTTTCCTTCTCTCCTCCCCAAACACAAGCATCTTTCCAGACTACACAGTTCAGTAATGCCTACCTCTAAAATTTCTGACCTATAAATGTGATGAAACACGAAACACTTATTTTTTGAAAAATCTGAATAAAGGACTTAAATTTGCATTTAATCCTTCATCCCAGACCAACAGCAAAACCAAAAAATTCATATCCCTTAATACCATTCCATAATGGCTAATGATGTATGTGACTTCATTAAGAAATGGGAGTTTACTTCTACAAGTGTATTACTGAAAGTTAGGCAAGTACTTCAAATGATGTTATCCATTTCAAATCATAGTAGTTGTCACTTAGTGCCAATCATGCATTTTATAACTACTACAGTTCAAAATTAATTTCCACGAAGTTATTCCTACTTGACTTTTAAACTAATCTGAAGAGATCTGTATTCCTGAAGGGAGTTAACACATCCAGAAAATACATACATAGCTAATATTTCTCATGTTAGCTCCATGCTGACTGCAGATCTCTCTCAGGAGTTAAGGTAAGACAGAAGCCTGGCTTGCAAACTAGGAAGTGAATCACAGCCCTAAGTAGCAGATACATGTACATACATCTGCTTGATCTTCTCTCAACTCCATTTTTGCCCGTCTTTGGATTCTCCTTTCCTGCATGCTGCAATTTGGTCTGCGCGTGGTCATTAGATGACTTGCTTCCACTTCTCCGGCCATTCACTACCATGTTCTTGGATTCTCCCAGCCACTTCATACCCACAGACAATCTGACTCAGTTGCATTTAGTCACTTTTCAAAAGGCTTGGAGAAGTGGATGAATAAATTCAGTTCGAATTCCTACAGGAAGTAAAACATAAACATGGTTAGACCTTACTGGGAAACTGCTTCCAAGACATAGAGTTTAACTAAAAATAATAATACCCCAACAATAATAATAATAATAAAAGAAAAACTAAACACTTGTCCCCCACCCAGAAGTGGGGAAATGTGGGAGGAAAGATGGCAATCTGCATTTGCATCAGGAAGAAAGGAAAGCCATTCATTAGCACCAGTACATGAACTCTCAACAGGTGAAGTATTGTCCTACAGCTTACAATCGCATCTGGCAGCAATGATGGAATTCTAAAGCTGATAAATTGCTAATGAGAACTCATTTTTAAGAGCTGGACTATACCCATGGTTATACCTGTACAAATATACATACACATGGATAAACACACCCAGAGCTATGTGACTCCAGACCCAGACTAATTTCAAATACATATCCAATTAAGATTCTATCTCCTAATAAATAAAACCCATAACCTATTGGGAACTCTACAGCAAAGAAGACCATCTTACAAGCATCCTCCAAGAACTAAAGATAAGCAGAGTTTAGAAAAACAAAGAAGAAATATCCAACCCAAAAATGGGCATTTTTGGAATGAGGTTAGGGGAAAGATGTTAAATCTTCATTCAAAAATCAGTTCAGAAGACCCTCAGTGATGACCTAGAGGACCCAGGCTACTATTCTTACTGTTCCATATTACAACACACCTGGTTCAACGTGCCAATATTAAGTGAGGTCACAAATAGAGTTGAAATTTTACAGTACATAAATGTCTAGCAAAGCACATGCTAGTTTTTGTCTGCAGTCTCAATGTCTTTTGCATAAATAATTATAAGAAAGCTAATAATGTTTTTGTACACAGTTGTGTCTCACTCTGTATAACTTGCAGGAAAAGATCTAATTTACACAATTATTTTACAATTGCATTTATGCATTAGTAATTCATTCACTTGATTTTAATTCACCCTCCTCCCTACTACTTCCTCACAAAGAAATAAATTGTGCCTTTTCACTTTACTGTAATTATAAAAAAAATGTCAATGCTCTGCTCACAGCTGGTAACAGACCATTGTAACACACATTTCAATCTGGTGGAAGAAAGTCACAACAAACTAACAGATGTTGGAAATACTGTATTTTGCAGAAATTCTGCTTTTTCACAGGTAAGAGTAGTAAATGACTAGACTTCTGTTAGTCATCTATGTGATCCAGCTACCTAAAGAAATGTTTATGATGATTTGTAATTAAGTTATTTACAAAGATGCTGAAGATTGAGGCAATTAGGGAAATACAGTAAAGACAAGTGTATTGTATATTAACAGATGCATTGGCTCAAACATGCTACTAGAACACGTCACCCAGAAACTAACAGGTTTTAGAACCTTTTACAAATTGTCACAGAAAGGCAGTAAAGACTATCAACAAAGTGTAACAACCACACTGAGCAAAAGCTGGCTCATTTACTGCATCAATATCAAGGAAAATAACTGAGATTGTTTCAGTGGACAAAAAGTTTTCTTGCTGCCAGTAATAGAAGGGATTTTCTTTAACCTCAAGATTAACTCTATTCATCCAACTATAAGTAGACCCAGCCCTTTTTACAAAATACCTCCAAAAAACCTTTGGATAGGCTTTTTCCTTTGTAGAGCTTGCCTGATAACACACACGTGTAAGTTTACGATAACATACAGCTAAAAAAACACCCAATAAAAACCTCATAACCAACCCCCCCTAAACTTCCTTGTTAAGTGTCCCACCTGAACTTCAGAAGACCACCTCTGTGACGATCTGCCACTGACTTTGACATAAACACTTAATGACAAACCCACTCTCAAACTTTGCTTTTCGTACTTCTGAATCTATTAATTTTACAAGTCTATATACTCTAATTAACCCCAATTCCACCACATTTTTGTAACATTGGTAATGAAAATCATTAAAACAGACAGAACATTAAAGACTTGCATGAAATTCAGTCTTGGTATCTGTACACCAGGACTCAACTCCACCCTGTGCTGTGCTACAGCTCAAGAGCAGTACAGGTGAATGAAATCACCATGAAGTCTGACTGTAGATGAATTCTGTATTGTATTCAGCAGTCTGGGGGAAAATGCTTACTGTGGTACTTTCTGCCAACTACCAGGTACAGTAGGGCTGAAGAAAAGGCATTCTCTGCACAGAGAAGGAAACCCATCTTTCGCAAGTGCCCTTTGGGCAGGGTGAGTACTGTCTGTGCCAACACACTTCTGCTTAACTAGTAACAGCAATGTCAAGGAAGGTACCACTGCAAAGGTAAGAGACAATGTGACCACAGAAAGATACTCAAACTATACTAAACATTAGGAAAAATACTTTATTCTGCTCCAAAATATATTGACATAGACAGCAACATGTCCTCCTCAAGCAAAATCAGGTCATTTAATGAAACACTGCAAAATTCCGGTGAAAAATCATTATTTGTTTGGGCTCAACAGCCTAATGAGCAAGAAAACCTTTGTCTCCATCTACTGCTGTCTCTATTTTCTAGTATCAGCCAAATTACAAACTTGAAGACTGCAAGTGTGCTTCTTCAGCCTCTATTCAGTAGGACTAGAGGCAATGGGCAGAAATTGATGCACAGAAGTTCCACCTGAATATGAAGAATTTCTTCACTGTGCGGGTGAACGAGCACTGGAACAGATTGCCCAGAGAGGGTGTGGACTCTCCCTCACTGGCGATATTCAGGACCTATCTGGACACAATCCTGTGCCATGTGCTCTGGGATGGCCCTGCTTAAGCAGCAATATTGGGCCAGAGGACCCACAGAGGTCCTTTCCAACCTGACCCATTCTATGATTCGTTCCCCCCATACCCAAACACTGCTTTCCAGATGTGATATCAAAAGCCAGAAACAACAGCCAGGATTCCTTTCCCCCACGAACATCACAGCTGGTAATGCCAACAGAAAACCTGAACAGGAGCAAGAGATGCCCCACTCACCACCACCACGTGGTATTTAATATATCCTCTAATGTGATTTGTTCTCACTGCTTTCTACATCAGACTCATACTGACAAGTCCATTAGGAACAGAGGGAGAAAAGGAGGATATGATATTCCCATTCAAGAAAAAAATCAAGTATACTTCTACCACCACATGCTCTTGCTACAGAGCTCTGCCATCAAAATCTATCACCACATCTGGACCACTTAGGACTTCAGGTTTACCTGTAACTGTGAAGTTTACGAGCACAATTAGAGCTTCCAAGGGACCTTTTGTATTTCAATATAAATGACCACATCGCTGTTTTAATCCTTTATTAATAACAGTGCTACTCTTTAAATTACACTGCCTTTAGCAATTCTATCATGGTAGTTTGACAGGCACATTTCCTCAATGCCAAAATATAGCTCAATTGCATTCAGCACATCTCACTGAGGTATCTGGCATTTCATTGCAACAGTACTCTTAAAAATGAAAATTTAAGTTTCATTTACTTGGTTCTAAATTTATTAAACCTATTAACACTTTCTGAGCATTATTTGCATGTCAGTAACACTCAGAAGCACCATTGAACAACTGAAGCATAAATACAATTAGTATGGACAGGAAATGGACCTCCTTCAAAATACACTTTATGAATTTATTATTATTATTATTAAGAATTCAAACAGTTACATTTTGGCTTGCCTTTTTTTCCCCCCCNCCGTTTTTTTTTTACCCCCCCCCCCCAATTAACAACAGCTGCAAAAAAGTTACCCTCAACAAGACCGTGACCTAAAGCAAATATAAAACACATAGAAAAACAAAACAAAAAACCCAGCCTCAGCTCTTCTGGACAAATCAGAGGTATCAAGAGAAAAGACATAGGTTTCATTAGTGATAGCCCTACAAAGAGTAACAGACCTTTGAATCAGGGAAGCAGAACAAAACTGTGCAACTAGTTTTCCTCCAGGATCACCGGAATAAAAATGACAGATCAAAATCAAAGCTGAATGAAAACCTGCACAGCTTTAAGGAGCTATTCATAACAGTCTCAAGTCTTATTTTGGTTACATTTGGAATGAACTGATTCAGTAAACTGAAGCCCCGGAAAATGTTTTTTGAGTGTTTGCTTTGAGCTAGTTAGTGCTGAGAATAAGCGCAGTGCAGAACCGGACACGGGTGAATAGTGGCATGGGGAGGATGTTAAGACTGTGTCAAAACTGACTCAGGTCACTCCAAACTGTTGCAGAATGGCAGCCTCAGGATGCAGGTTTGGGAGAGCACACCTGGATCCAAAGCTGACCCAAACTCAGGCTCCAGTCTCTCATCAGTATCTCAGCCTGTATGTTACCCTTTTCTCTTGTGCAGCCATGTGATTTTTGTGTGTCAATTTGGATACTAATCCAAGCACAATACAGGCGCAGAAGCAATCCAGTACCAGCACAAAATGAGTGTCAGCGAGGGAATTACGCTTCAGGAGCTCCTGCCCCTTTCTCCTCTGCCCCACCATGTCCTGCACTGGGTGCCCTCTGAGGGTAAGGCTGAGCACAGTAACTCAAAAGCCTGTGATCCCCCCAAATCATTGCAACAACTCCAGCACTCAGCAGTCGCAGATACAACATAAAAGCTCACTGCTTCCAGGAGAGGGAGAACCTCCTTCCTCCCACTTGCCAGTTCACAGAAACATTTCCACCAATTCTAGTGCTCCACAGACCTCTTCATAAGCCAATTTAACTCTGTGTGTGTGCAGCTTCGTGACTTACACAGGTTCAGTTCAGGGCAGCCCCACCACAGCTGGATCAAACAGTCCAATGAAGGCTCCAAACCAGTGTAACTCCAAAAGCAGTGCTGCTGTCTCCCCACCTGCTTGTGCCCACTTCCACGCCATCCTCCCTCTGTGCCAGCAAAACAAATGCAGAGCCAGGTGACCCAAATGATTCAGTCACTTGAGTCAGGGGAGTCACCAGACAGGACTGAACCTGGCTGGCTTGAACCATGAGTGAATGTTACGGGGCACTGGGAAAACACAAGGTCAGGGAAGTGGTCAGGAGTACTTAAGCTAGGACTCCTTTGCATCTTCAAACCACAGTCTGGTTTGGCACAGGAGAATCACACCTTACACTTAACATGCTGACTTGGGCAACTGTCTGTTGCCTCAAAGCATGGTCTGTTTGCAGTGAAGAGCATAGTGGGAAGTGTAGTTCTGGAGTAGGGTAGTGCTAACAGAGCAAAAAATGCATTCAGGAGCCCTGATCAGTCCTGTCACTGAGTATACACGGCTACATCACCCCACTCGTTCATTTTATATGCAATACATTAAGCAATTGCTTTGAATAAGTCTGAATTTGTGAGCTCCAGTGGGTATGAAGCAGAAATGTCTGTGCCTTTCTGGTACTAATAACAAAACAGTCTGATAAAGAAACAATAACATCCAACTTTTCAACCACGCAAGCCTTGATTTCCTCACATTGTTGCTTGAAAGGAAGAAAGAAAAGAAGTGAAAAGTTCAGTATTAATGTAAATTGAAGCAGCTGCATCCACAGTTATAGTGGTAGATTATGGAAACAAGGCATGGCTCCATGAGAACTTAATCCTACATTTTAACCGAACTGATAAAAACCTGCAAGCATGTATTTATAGTTACACTATCAAACACTGATCAGATTGCCATCTCATATCGCAGAATCAATTAGGTTGGGAAAGACCTCTGAGATCACCGAGTCCAATCTAGGACTGAAAACACACCCTGTCAACTAGATCATGGCATTAAATTGCCACGTCCAGTCTTTCCTTAAACACCTCCAGGGACGGTGACTTCACCACCTCCCTGGGCAGCCCAGTCCTTCCTGATGTCCAACTTAAATCTCCCCTGGCACAACTTCAGACTGTCCTCTTGTCCTGAGACGTGTTGCTCTACACTGAATTCAAGGTACCAGAAGACTCCACAAAGTTCTACACTTCAGGTTCTCACACTGCCTGTGACACACCCTGACAGAACACCACGCACGCTCCTTCTCACTCACCGGTTTTAGCGTTTCCGAGAGTAACGTCTTAATTGTAACTTCACTTTAAAGTTTCAGATACAGATGCTGGACAAGGACATGCCTTACCCCTTCCCTAATAGGACGTATCCACCGATGAAAGATCCCCCCAAAAACCCCCAATCAAACAAAAACATACCAAAAAACCCCCACGGCAACCAGTCCGACCATCCCATCAAACCGAGGCAAGATAGAGAGGGTCACTAAAACCATCAGCCCAGACGCGGAACGACTAGAACTGGCCGAAACTCCCGGAACAGAACGCAGGGCCGGACCGGCGGACGGGGAGCGGAACCGGGTCCGGCACAGGCGGCACCGCCCCCGCGCCCGCTGCTGCCCCCTGGCGTTCTCCGCGCGCCGGCGCCGCCGCACGCCCCGGCCC
>VZTR01025223.1:12940-77247 GCA_013400775.1 Chaetops frenatus
GCTCTCGGGGGTCTGTGAGGTGACAGCTCGCCCTGCCCCGCCGGAGAGTGGAGCGGGACCGCAAACTCAGCTCTTCCGGCACCTGCTCCCCCCCCCGCTGCTGCCTGACAGAGGCATTTAAAAATGGCCCCCGCGGGCTGGGACAGCACCTCCCTCTCAGCAGCCCCCCCCAGCCCCAACCCCCCGGGCAGCGCCGAAGGCTCCGGCGGCGGGGCCGGCAGCGGGCGGTGGCGGCGGGAGCGCCCTCCAGTGGCGGGGCACGGCCCTGCCCTGCCCCCCGCGCCTGAACAAAGGCGGCGGCGCCAGTGTCGCGCCCTGTCGCGATAGCGGAGCGGGGAGGGGAGGGCTGCGATACGGCCCGAGGGTAGGAACGGCCTGAATTACACGCGCTTGCGGAGAAAAAAGGGCTTGTTAGTGCAGTACCTGCTTCCGCTGGGCTTGGAAAGCTCGGGGGCCAACGTTTTCCTGATGGAACTTCAGGAATTCTGTGATGTGCGTGATACTTCATGTTGCTTTTTCTGTATTTTGTTGCACAATAAGCCTGTGGCAGTACAGAATGTTCTCAAATAGGAGCTTTATTTTTATAAGTTTCCCGAAGCTTTTAGATTGTTTGCACTCGTTCTAAGGTAACCAGAAACGTCTGTGGAAGAGGGAAAGCTTTGCCGTGTAACACCTATCCTGTCAACGGCTGCTCACCCAGAATACCAAATCCGCAGCTTTATGCATAAAGATGCTAAAGATTTTCGACTGAACATAATTTTTGCATGTGACTTTGTTTAATTTTGCTTTAATGACACCAGTGAGATGATATTTGGAAATGTCATGTGTCTCAACAAGCCAAGTTGCTAGGCAAATTGATTTTACTCTAATTTGATAACAAGAAATTGCCCTGAAGCTGAGATTTTGCCTGCCCAGTTGCTAAACCAGGTTAACATAGACTTTTACAGGTGAATTATAAACGTCTAAAAGATTTAATTCAAACCAGAATGGACTGTCAGTAGCATTGCAAGCAGTGGCACTGTGAAAATATTAGTAACAATGTGTGTATGTTGCTTTATAGTGCACCAGGTTGCTCTGTAGGTTTATAGGGATGACTATACTCCTTTTGGAAGTGTAGTCATCCCTATAGAAGAATGGAAGATTCTGGTTTCAGTCTTCATGGCAACAAGAGTTTTCCATAGCTCTGGCAATGGCTGGTGAATCTGTAGTGTGGTTGGAAGCAGCACACAGAAAAACCCCCTGTTTACATCTCTTCTCTAGACTCCAGCAGGTGATCTTGTGACAAAGCCCTGGCTACACCTGAAAGGACAATTTCTTTTTTCAGAATTCATTTATTTGAGACTTATTTCTTGTTAACAATTACAAAAGTTTAATGAAAGAATAATCACTATTTCCACTTCAGTTGTAGTTGAGTTTGTTATTTCTTCTGCTTTGTAGCGCTTTTGCATTGAAGGCCTTTGATTCAATAGAAGAAAATACTGTCTTATAAAATAAGAAAGTTGGGTGATCAAACCATGGTCAAATCATGATAGGATGCTTCAAGAATAGATGTACATTATTAAATGTGCTTTTTTTTTTTTTAAATTTTTTAATTTTTTTTTTAAAGGAAACTAGCAGATATATGGCAACTATCTCCCAATAATTTATTTGGGTAATTTATTATATTTTGTATAGTATGTTCAGACTTTAAATTAGAAACTATTTAGGTTACTTTCAACATTGGTCTTACTTATGTAAAACTTACTTATTAATGTTACTGTATCAGCCCAAACCCTCACCGGAACATAAAAAATCTCAGATAATAAACCTCTGTTGTGTTCTACTTTGTTATCAAAGGATGGGAATGATGGAATCATTTGTTAAAGGTATAAAAATTTCAGTCAGTCACATGTTACTCAAGATATCTGTGTTGATTTTGTGACTTCTGGAGATTTTTTTTCCTGGTACTATTAGACAAAAAGATTTTGAGCATGCACCAAGCCCTAGATGAGTTTCAGTGTGCATTGGTAAGAATCAGTACCTTAAATTCCCAAGATAATCTCCCTAAATTGTTTCAGTTATAAAAAAAAAAAATTTGCTTTTTGCAGGTTTTGTAGATGTACCCACTTTGGGAATAGTTTTTACGTTTTCAGCATCCCAGATATGCTATGACAGCACAGCTCTAATATCATGAACATTTTTGGGCATCCAGTTTTTACTGAAAATTTTTAGTTACTGAAGTATTTATGTGATGAGTGGTTTTGTACAAGCCGTATCTTTTAAGAAGCAAAAGGTGAACTTTAAGACTTGAGTTGTGTGTAGAAGCTGCTGCTGCACTCTGATCTCTGGGGCTTTGTGTGGGCCCAGACCTCTGCCCATGGCTGCAGGGTCAGAATCCAGCCCTGAGCCTCCCTCTTCCAAAGCACCCCTGCAACAAAACCTTGCCATTGATATGAAGCCAAATCCAGCTTAAGCTGAAAAAGATACAGCTCTAGCCAGGCAAATGGTGTTCTGTGCCTGTGTGCCCACTCTGCCTTTATTTGCAAATGTGATTTACAGGCTGTGGCAGTGGGTAGTTTGGACAACTGCAAACATACAACCACGATTGAAAAGTCCATCACCTGCTTGACAGTTCTACTCTGCCGTGCAGGCGTTGGAGTTTTATTTCTGACTTTTATTGTGCAGTGCTTTTACAGAGACCCAGCATCAGCAGCTGTGACAGAGACATCTGGGAGTGTTCCTGTGCCAGTGTCAAAGCTGAGTTGTCATGTATGTTCTGGCTCTTTAGCACGCCTGCCAGGCTCGAAGGCACCCTCATGCCATAAAAGTTTTAAAGCACATCGTGACTTGTGCTCTGTCTTATGTAGAACTTGTGTTGGAATTTTAAACTGGAAATACTGTGCCCAGATCCTTACCATCAGTTCTGACAATCTTTAGGAGCCCAGCAGTATCACTGAATGGAGGTGAAGTATAAGGAAACAGAGAGTGTTACAAGGAAGGAGCCAAAGGAAATCATCAGGTGTAGTGAGCCTGATCTTTCATTTATGGTGGTGTTTTATATTCTGTGCAGGGCAAGGAGATGCTCTGTAGCTATTACTTTCACTACTGGGAAGAAATGATGTGCAAAGAGGTAACAGGTTTCACATTGCAAACAACAACACTCTTCTGTTGGCATGGTCACACTGAGAATTTGTTTCCTTTGTGTGCTGAGTGAGTAAATACCTTCCTGTGGTACCTGTGAGAGGATCAGTCCCTACCCTCTGTGCAGGAGCAGGATTTTAAGCACCAGCCGCTGTGCTGTGCTTGAGGTGCTGGTAGGTGGACCCAGGCCATCAAGGTGTGACCACCTCTGGCTGATGTCACAAGTTGGTTTTGACTGACAGTCACAAACCCAAAGCTGACTATCACAAATGACTATGCTTAGGAAGAAAATAAAAGATCTTTCCTGGCAAAGTCTTATGAATTTATCAAAAATGTACATATTCTTAGTAGCAGATGGTCAATAATAGATGATAGATGACCTCCTCTGTGTAAATTAATGGCTGTAATTCACTTGAGGGGATCTGCTGATGTCATAAGCTGCCAGAGTGCAGCTTGAGTGATTTATTAACAGCTGCAGAAATCCTAGACGAAATGACATCCTTGTACACACTTAAGGTCTGCAGATTTTTATTTATAAAATGTGTAGATTTGAATTTCTTGATTGTTATAGGGATCTCTTCTGTGACTCTAATACAGGGGCACAGTGAAGAAATGCTGGCTATAAAAGCTCAGATGCCTGCTCATGATTAAAGGCAGATTTTCTCCACTGCTGCATATCAACATCACCCCTCTTCTTTATTTTTGAAATCAGCTAATCAATATCTATAGAGGTTTACGTAAGTTCTGTTTTGGGTTTTGTTTCCCCCCACCACCAACTGTAAACGATGTTATTATCTTCATATACAGGAACCTCTCACTCAGTGTTGTAGCCACAGCCTCTGCACACATTGGGCTCTGTCCAGTGCAAAAAGCTGGGAGAGGGTTGAGAGCTAAACAGGAATTTAGCTGTAAGTGCTGTCTTTAGTAATAACTGGTTTTTGCTGTTTAAAAAGAAGGCAACAGACACAGAAGGCTAGAAAAGATGCCTGGAAACCAAAAGTCTTTGTGTGCAGAGAGGAGATTCTCCCTGTTCAGGGAGAAAACCTTCCTTTCCACCATGAAATTCTTAAATGGTGAAAATAAAAATTTTCTGAATGTGGATCCTAGATTTATCACACCCTTCTAACATGTGAACATATGCAAGCGAATGAAACAATATTAATTTCCATTCCTTTTTCCTCCTCCCCAAAAAATAGGAGCTGATTAGGATGATATTAAATCCTGTTTCTCAAACAGGGGATACGTTTCCAAAATGTAATTTGAGTTGTAGAGGAAGAGGAAAAGGGAGATGAGAATAAATTATGAAGAATTGCATGGCAGGAAGGAACAGTCAGAATTCATTTGCAAATAACCATGCATATTACATTTGCTAAAGATGCAGAATTTCTTGAGAGAGCTCACAGCAAATGTTTGGATGCCAGTTAGAACCCAGTGAAAACCCTTCCGGTCTTCTCTCTTTTCTCTCTTCTCCGAGATTAGTTTCATTTGTTGATAGTTAGGTTTCACCAGTCCTTGGAGGAGTGCTGCAGTTATTGTCCTCAGCAAGGAATGCTGATTTGCTCTTGAGCAAATACTGCTTTGCTCCTGCTTTCCTTCACCAATGTCTCTCTGTCTGACCTGTCTCTGTGTAAGAGGTATGAATAGAAGGAAGGTGGTATTTGTACTGAAAACAAAGGTTAGAACTTGAAGAAAAACAGGCTCCAGATATTGCTCACAGCCTTGAGGCAAAGCCCTTTCAATTCATTATGGTTTACTAATTTTGGTAGGCCTGCTATTGCTCTTAAAGTGTCATGGACAAAGCCCAATCACATCAGGAGTTCGCAATGTTATATATTATACAAATGCACAGAAAGATATTAAAAAGGTATTTTAAATCAAGATGTGGTGTTTTTTATTTTGTTTTGGGTTTCATTTTGTTGTTGATTTTTTGTTCAGGTGGTTTTTTTTTTTTTCTTTCTTGGAATGAAATGCTTGCTTCTGGAAGCTTATGCTTATGGTTTTGTTCTAGCAGATCTCTGGGATCTTGACTTTCCTGGCCCACCTTTTACTTCATAGGAGCTGTACATACAGCAAGCAGGGAACCAGCTGGTCCGTGGCCAGCCCATGATTTGCAACTTCTAGGCAGTTGCAAAAGCATCCTTCATTTCCTCTTGAATTGTACTTGAATCCATCCCTTTCCTTTTCAAACTCAGCTTAGGTTGGTTGGGGTTGCTTTTCCTTGTCTCTGTGTCTTTGCCTTGCTTGCTTACTTTGGATGCAGTTTTTATGAAGGCTGCTATGCAAAAACATCAAGAGCTTGGCAAGTATCTCCCTTAAGATGTATTGAACTCTGAGATTTTCATGATTTGGAGAGAGGAATTGTTACTGTCTTCCCAAAACTCTGTTGTTACTCAGAAATTTATTATATTTGCGTGAGTTTTTAATTTTCTTTTGCCATACCAACAAGGAAGGCTGCTAATTCTGTATTTTTTTTTATAACCAGCCTTTTCCTCCCTGCAGAGACAGGAAAATAAATCAGTGCAAGACTACAAAGTCCCAAGGAGTTATGATATGGAGTATTCCTCCCTGTTCCTGCAAGTTCTGAGACAATTTGTTCCACAAACAACAGCAAGATGCCTGGTGCTCTCAGTCCACCAAGTCCTCTAAAAGAGAGACAAAACAGAGGTAGTTGTTACAGCTGACCTAATCCTGAATGGCCACTGGAAGAAACAATGGACTGCTTATTATCTCTCATGGTAAAGAGTAGTGAACCAGGTTCTGCTATGCAGACACTTTGGGTTGCCTGGACCACACCTGTTAGATGGGAGGAAGGAATTTCATTCATCCATTACAGGCTGCTGAATCCAAAGAGGTGATGTTTGCAGTTCTGTTACTGAACAGATTCTCTAGCCATGTGAACAGCAGTGGGAACCTGTGTGTCAAGTGATAGAGCAAAACCATAGGTTTTACCTTGCAACCTTTTTTTCTTGTAAAAAGTTTGAGTGGGTGCTTTTTTTTTTTTTTAGAGGGAGTTGTTTTGGCTTTGAGGGTTTATTTATTTTTTTTTTTTGTTTGGTTGGTTTGTCTTTAAATGTACAGGATCATGGAATATTTCTGATGGATACTGATCTCATTCCACCTGAGAATGCTGATCAAAGTTTTATTTATCCATCTATATTTATCTGCATGACCTGTACTAATACACACCTGGAAAAAGTAGTGTCTGTTTCTAAAAGGATCCAAAGAGTGGAAAAAGGGTCCAGAAATGTGTTTATTTCATGTTCTTGTTGCAGATTTTCATGCATGGATGCTGTTCTGCCATTATCTGATTACAGAATCTAACAGTAGTTTCTTATCACTGCTTTTTGATTTGTTGGAGAGATATGTGGGTACTCATCTTTCACCCTCTCCTACCACAGCCTGTCAGGCCTTTGGCTTTTCCTGATGGAGGATGGTTCTCAGATGTTTTTTGGTTGAGTTTTATTTTGTTGTTTTTTTTTTTTTTTTAATTCATGTGATGCTGAGTTGTTTTATGTGCCATCAGTACTGAAGAGTTACCTCACAGTGAGCACTGGATGCACATGCAAATCATATATCCCTTCTGACATAAACCAGACAGGCACTTTGCCAAGAGTGAATCCCATGAGAAGGACAGTAAATCTAGCACGATGTTCTCTTTTCCCTGTGGATACCTCAAGCCCCAGCTATTGTTGCCAGAGAGGCTGCCTTACCCAGCAATGGTGCAGTGACATGGATAATTTGTGCACTTGTAATTTTGACTTCATATCCCAGGACTGGCATAAGAATTTTTCCTTTCCTTGGAGAAAAAAAAGGACAAAATAGAGCATTTCTGTCAAGTGACACAAAATAAGTTGGGTGCATCTCTGCAGCATTTCCATCAAGCAAACTGGAGTTTACTTGTTCGCTACTTGCACGGAAAGGGGAAAAATATCTTCTACCATGTGATTACGCATTTTACAAGAATGCAAGAGGTTAATTTAGGGGAGAGAAGGATGAAGAGTTTAAAAAATTCTGTTCTTTCTTGCTTCTTTTACCTATTTTGGGGAAGAATAAAAAGTATGAGCTGAAGTAAGTTTGGATGAGATGATACATCAACACCTGCAACAGTGGAAAATGTCTCAGGATTCAATATATGCAACTACTGAGCATCTTTTCTTCTTGCATGTCTGTTACATTGGAGGCTTGCATCTTATGGAGGTAGCTTTGAGACCAGTTTGGAAGGAAGCCAGAAAAAATCTCTTTGAGAGCCAGCCAGTTTTTGTTAGACATTTGGATACAGTACCAGCTATCAGTTATGTGGGGAAAAACCACTTTGGTTTTATTTGATGTTGAAAGACCTACAGGAATCTTGGTGTTCCTTTGGTCATTCAGCTCTGCAGTGCAACGGATCTGCTTTGCTGTATCGCCCTTACAGTTCTGCAGATGGGAGTGTCACACCATTTTACACGATGTTGGCAGTAAAACTACTTGATCAGCCTCAGGGGTTCGTGAATGTCCAAGGTAATTTCATTCTGTAGAGGTGGAATTTTGAGTAACTTTCCTGTTGGTTTTTCAAAATCATTATCCATTTAAGGTGCCAAGCTTAGGCTGGTTGAGAGAGATTGTGGCTCTGCTCTTTCCGCAATCAGAGATCACTGTAAAATGTCACAAAGTAGGCACTCTGTCTCTGCTTTGCAGAATTTTGGTCATAATGCCCAGTTGCTTACCTTGTTTGTGTAAGGGTGAGTTCTGCTAAAGTTTCTGTGATAAATAATTTGTTTACTCAGAGTGAAAGAAAAATAGATAATTTGTCTGTGCTTACTTTTGAGGCTTTCCCTCAGTGTGCTTGTGATAAGTATGTGTATCTCAGTGCAATGGAATTACAGCTTTGATAAGATGTCTTCCCTAAATATGATAGAAAGTCTTGCTGTACTCCAAAGAGCAATGCAGTAAATCTGCCTCAGTTATTATCACTTCAGGAACTGTCATAATTGACCTGCTTCCTTGTGGCTGTAAAGCACATCAAAATATGTCACTGTAAAAAGCCTTTTCACTCTCCTCTCAGCTCTGTCTAGGACTGAAGTATGGGAAAAAAAATTTGATTACTGCCATGGATGTATGTGGAGGAGGCTTGATGCCTCTGTCCTAAGGTATGGAAAGACTGTGTTATTCCTGGAGGCAGAATGGAAAGCAGGAGATGGAAATTTTATCTGTATTGATTTTTTCATACAGGCAAGTGAGAAATTACCAACACATCTGGACTGGGCTTTGCCTTGGCAACAAGGTTCTTTTTTTGGCTTGAGAGGGTTTGGTTTGGTTGGTTTTTGGTTTTTTATTTTTCTCCTTTACATACTCCATCCTGATGACTTTGGCATTTGTGTGAAACCGCAAAGTGGTAGATGCAAGAGGCAGGATTGCAAGCTCTGAAGTTGGTGAGTGGGCTGATACTTTCAAATGACAGAAGGATAGACTCAAAAAAAGGGGATGTAATGTTTTCTAGACATGACTGCCTGTTCTTCTGATTTAGTTTTTCAGCAGACAGCACCTTCCTCTTGGTCAGTCTCAGAAGATGTCTGTCTGCTTTTCCTCTTAGTTGTAACACTTCACTAGCAGTTTATAGAGAGAGCATTACGAAAACACAAAATCCTTCACTGGAAATGGTGCCATTAGAGGATAGGGAAAGGCTGGGATGACAAACTCCTCAATGCAGTTCTAGTTTTGCAGGTGAAACATTTCACTAATCTCCTGTCTCCCTCTGTTATTTCATTGTCTTTCTAATCTTCTTTATACCCTATCAGTAAATTAATGAAGTATACCCCAAAGATTTGCTATGTGACTTAAGAGTGTTTAAAAAGTGTATTGCAGTGAAGTAAAAGATCCTCCTGAAATTCAGCCTTTCACATTCTCCTCCTTTCCTTTTATTTAGAGGAAGAATGAACTTGCATTCAGGATGAGCTAGAAAAAAGAGTTCTTTTTGATTTGCTATAACTTTCTGACATTCCTTCTCACCCTTCTGACAGAAGTAGCCATGGCTATGGCAGTGCAGTGGTAGGTCTTGAAAGGAAAAGGCCGATTGGCAATTTTGGCTTTCTTAAAATTTCTGTGGGATTTGAAGACCTGGATCAGCTTTCTAGGAGGGTATAGTTTCACCAGCAGGAGCAAGGAGGCCCCAATGTGCAGATACTGCTTTAATGAAGTGTTGACAAAGAAGCAGCCTGTGCTCCAAGACTGAGGGCAGGTCTGGCTCATGTGATTCAGGGTGCTGAGTCTGTAGCTGAAGGCAAGTCACTTAAGTGCCAAACCCATTTACTTCTTTGAAGAATTCCAAGATGCCTCTGAGGGGAGGTGGAGAGAAACAGGGAAACTTGGTCAGTGATGCACCAGGATAAACGAGGAGTTTCCCTGTTCAGAGTTAGTGAGAACATGGATGGAGTGATCAGAGTAGATGCTTGCACACATGTCTACATATAGAAAGCAAATCAGTTTTGCTTCTCCTGCTTTGCTGTCCTTTCTCATTCCCATTACCTGAATGCAAAAGAACATCTGATGAAAGAGGAAATTTTTCTTGATTCTTCTGAATATTGATGGGAAACCTCCTTTTCTTGTGAGGAGCTCTGGTTTTCTAGTCAGAGTTTTTTCACACAAAGAGGAACACGAAGTGCCATCATGTCAGAAATCTGCTTCCCCAAGAGATGTCTGCCAGCATGAGAGGTCATGTCTGCCTCACCTGCCATGAGCAAAGAGAAGCTGCTCTCTCTCTCAGGGACTCGGAGCCCAGTTTATCAATACAGGCTTCTTCACATCCCAACTATCCTGGAAACATAACTACCTGCTGGCTGCCAGGCAGCTAGTAAATGATTAGTGCCAAGAAGAGGATGCTAGTTCAAATCTGTAGGTGGCATGGCAGGGGGATGGCAGGGAACAGCTGTCCAGGTGGCTGCAGGATGCAATGGTTTTTTAGGGAAAGTTAAAGTTGGTGGAAAGGACCTGATTTCACTGAGGAACCTTGAGGGTAAGAGCAATGTCTTATTAAATGTCTAAGTAGTCTGATAGACTCTGTCTTATGTACCCACAACAGAATTCCAGGCTTGAGATCAGGCATTAAGGACTGCCTTGTGTTCCTGTGCATAAAGGGCACTGTGTGTAAGGCCCAGCTGCCAAAGATGTTGCTGCATGTGCAGTGTTGTGCTGAATGCAGAGATTACTGCACCTCCACAGCAAACCCTGAAGGTTTTCCTCAGCTGCCTCAAGAAATACAGCAACTTTATTCTTCCCTTTGAAACAGCTTCTGTGCTGAAACTGAGAAGCACAGAAGAATAACCTTCCTTTTTTCCAGTCCAGCTTTGCTTTTGGTAGTGTGTTCCTCTCCTCAAAATAGCCCTAGACCTGGTAAGTAAGAGCAATGACTTTAAAGGACTGCACAACTGAAATCAGAACTTGCTTTTTATTACAGCTCCCTCTTAGGTCTTGGTCTTCTTTTAATTATGGTTAAATAATATAAATTCACTTTAACTTTTTCAGAGTAGCACCTAACATCTGATATAAGTATGCTCTTGGTTTCTGCTATCCTTTTTTTGTCCAGAAAGTATATATAGACAGAACAGATCATCACTTTCAATTGTGTTTTTGTTGTTGATGTTTTAAATATTAAAACAAACTCCAGGTTTCTAGCTTACAAGATCCTACCCTGCCTCAGCTTCTTTGTGAGGCTACAGTTTGTGTATGATCCCCAGTCTGCCAGTCCTACTACACCCCATAATGACCATTAGCCTGTTCTCTAGGCATTCATCCTTTTCATCTAGTATCCATCCATTAGGTGTAGCAGGCAGAGCTTGTAGGACAGGGTTGTCCAGTCTCAGCATCCTTGCCCTGAAGAGGCCACTTTGCTGCAAAGCCCCCTCCCCCAGGCATTGTATCAGAGCTGCTCTCACCATCTGGCCATGGTTGGGCCATGGACACCCCTCGTGAGGCTGCTGCATCTTTGAACCCCAGCTCTGTGGGTGGATGTCAGGCCATACCTTCTGCATTCACACAGAAATGCAGACACTTCTTTCACATTCTTCTTCCAGTTGCTTTGTGTTGGGGATGGAATTTTAGCTTACAAATTTGGCAAGAGGGCAGCAGTGGTCTAGTCCCTGTTAAGCTTTTAATGGCCCCTCCTAAGTGAGAAGTCATCAGTGTAGAAGCCAGCTATTTGTTACTTAAGCTAGACATAAAAGTGAAAAAAAAATCCCAACCTCTCTTTGCTGTTCATTTTTTTCTCATATGCTTGTTTACTCAAGGCAGGAAAATGTGTTTGGTTAGAATACTAGTAAGTGGAATTTCCAGGAGTGGCTCTACTTTTGGTGTATTTTTCATTAGCATTTTATCTAATGCCTAAGTGCTGTACTACTGAGTTGTTCTGCTAGAGCACATCCTAGCCCATATTCCTCTCTGCTCTGTAAGGGAATGGAAACTCCACAGGTCATAAGCCAGTAATCTATTGATTAATGATATCAGACAGACAGACACTGTAGAGCAGTCATTTTGCAAAATCCTGCTGCCTTAGTCTCACTGTTCATCTCTTTTTCTTGTTGAGGAAAGTTTTCTCCTATCTTGTGGGTCAGATGATTGGATTTTTATGTGAATTTTCAGCTTCTTTTGAAGTAAAAGGTTTTCTGGAGTGGAATTCTGCTGAGGAAATCTGTTCAGGGACCCTGTCTCTGTAACCTCTTGTGGTGAGATGGTAGGTACAGACAGGACAGACTGACAAGGCCATTTTTGTGGGGGTGAGGGCAGCACACAGTCAAGCTTGCTTTCAACCAAGGGTTTACTGGATTCTTGTTTGCTCTCCTGCTGTTTGCAGTCTTATTTATGAGTCTACTCTTAGTCCTCCTATTTTAGGAGAGAATTGTGACAAAGGTGATTCATCCCTCATGATGCCTGACACCCTCTGACTCTCTGGAGCCTGGATAGTTTGTGTAGCCTGTACAAACTTGGGTGACTGCATTAGTTTTGTGGCCTCCTGTGGTCAACATTTGATCCTTTTGGGTGATCTCTCTCTGATTCCCTTGACTGTGGAAATACTGACATGCTTAGACATCATGGCAGGGACACACATGTTCTCTAATGGCCTTGGTAAAAGACACTGGTAAGCTTGGCTTACCTGTTTTGACTCTGTCATCCTCCTCATCTCCAAGTGAATTGAGAACTGTCAGTTTTTCTGTCCTCTGGTCCTCAGAGCTAGAGCCATTTCAAGGTAACAGTGAGACCACACAGGCCATGCTGTCTGCAAGGTGTTGAATTTCTTTTTTGGGTTTGTTTGGTCAGCTATGCAGTATCCTGCTGGCAGGACACAGATGAGGTCACCACAGCTGTCAGGAATGAATTTAGGTTAGGAGTTGGGAGAAAACAGCAGTCCATGCTTGTGTTACCTGAAGGATCTCACATGAACTCTGTGTTCTTCACACTGCTTGTGCCCCAGGATTAGCCATGGTCTTCAAGAATCAATGGGCAGAGTGTTTTCTTCAGGAAACAGCTATTTGTGCTGTGCAATTTTTGCTGGCTTTTGGATTGCTGGATGGAGTGTGAAGCACAATGTCCTAAATGGATTGATTCCTGGTTACCTGGAGAAGAGGAACTGATACTGCTGATTACAAGACTGTCTGAGGTATCTGGGCTGATAAACTCTTCAGTCACAAGACAAGTGCCAGAGAAGGATCTAGGCCTTTCCTTGAAAATGAATTTCTGATGAAATTTTTTTCATCAGGTTAGTACCCTAATTTATTGACTTTTAGTTCATATTTTGTGTCTATACTTGTTTTCCTGAGTCCTTAAAAATGCAGATGTCTGTGTGTATGCATTTGTCCAAAGTTTCCTAATGCTCTGAACAGTGGGAACTTGGACATACTACCTTCTGTGGAAAGCTGGTTATTGTAATAAATTCAAAAATTGTATTCTGTAACTGCTTAACATTCTCCAGTGTTTAATAGGAAAATCCTGTTACCCTCTACAGGCTATGAACTCAGAAACCTGAGAACTAAAGAGAGAGCAGGGATTGTCCCAGTACTGACCTTCTGACTACCCATTTCTTGGTCACTGCCCCAAATTACCTCTTTTCTATAGCAGAGAAATGTGATGATCTTACTTGCTCTCTATTTCTGTAAGGGCAAAAAATTACCAGGATATTTTAAATTAGCTCTTAATAAAGCCTTTCTGATTTATTGCAGACTCTTCTGGAAAGTTAAGCCTCCCATAAAATCCTGTAGCAGTGATTTGGAAATTTAATTATGTTTTTGCTTCAGAGGTTATGAAAAAAAATTTCTTTGTGAGGGAGGGGAAGGGAAGCTGAACTTTTGAAAACAGTCTCTTGCACTGAGGAAGGCCAGCTAGAGCTAGGTTCATGAATAAAACTTGTTTTTATGGAGCAAGGTTTCTAAGCAAAGGAAAAGAAAAACTGTAACTGAGAGCTAGCATTCAAGGAAGGTCTTGAGGCCAACATCAGCAAAACTTTTGGTTTATTACTACAGCCCAGGCACAGTTACACTGATGTAAAATAACTCAGCCAAAAAAATATTACCATTTACTTCTGTTATGAATTAGTGCACAAAATTGCCCATTCTGATGAGGATGATGATGCCCAGGGAGGACCTTACCACCATGTCTATCCAAACCCATGAAAATCCCTCACCACAGAGTATTCATATGGAGGAGCTGCTGATACTGTTGTCAGAAGGAAGGGTAAGTGTCAGGACCTTGATCTGTCAGCTTTAAGATGAGATCCTTGCCTTTTTCACTCCTTCTATGACATTCAGCTAGTGCCTTTTAAAAGCTCTGTTCTAGCCTTACATATTTACCTACAGCCACACATCAAGATCAATACCTTCTCTTTAGAATTCACTTGATGCATTACAGTACTGGAGAGAATTTCCAGTGGGAACACTGGGAAATTGGAGATTAGTTACCAAGTAAATATATGAGCTGTGGTGCCAGAAGGGTGTTCTGGTTTCATAAGCAAAATTTAATAATTTTTTGCCTTTGTGTATGTCAGAATCATAACTGAATGATTCTTGCTTGTGATTCTAAAGAAATTTTACTGAGATCCTTTTCTCTTTTTTTCTCTCAGTGGCAGCTTCTGGAGTCTTTCCACTCTGGTTGTGGAAAAACCTGGTCTAATGAGGCTGCACAAGACCACATGCATCCCCCATCTTGGTCCCCTGGGTCATCAGAGCTCTTCTTTGCTTTGTTCCTCCTGATGCTTAATCCAACCTGCTGTGCAAAGGAGGCTGCTCTAATTGTGTTTGCTCCCTACACAAATTTTTGTGGTAAACAAAGGTTTTGCCATACTTTTCATTATGCTAGAAATCTTAACAAAACACGTCCTCAACTAATGGCTTTTTCTCCCCCAACAATTTGGGTCCAGCTGTTCATTTAACAAGTAATGGTGTTGCTCTTTTCTTTTAGCACCCTCTAATAAACCAAGAGTAAATTACTGACTGACCTACTTACTGGGATTGTTTAAATAATCCTCAATATGGCAGTATAATTTGATGCCATATCTAAGGTTCCCCTCCCCTTTTTCCCCCCTCTTCAGCAGTAGCATTTTGTTCTCCCTTCTTGTACATGAACTAATTCCTGAATTTCTGAGTGAGTATTTCACCCATCTCTGAATGGTCTGGAGCTGAACTAAGATATGTGTCTTCTATCTTTAATAGGTGGCATGTTTTAAAGGGAGGACAAAGCACATGCTTGCATTACACCATTTCTTTGTGCATTCCTTGTGCATCTCTGAGCAATTATCAGTGATGGCCCATTTAAAGAAGAAGAGAAGTATTTCAGGAGTAGGGGGAATCACAATGACACTAAATTTTCTTTCTTAAAAAGGTGGTGGAAATGTTTCAAAGTCAACAGTCAGGCAGTCATCTTCCTGATTTAGCAAAATATTATATATAATTCTACCTAATAAGCATTTTGTGTTACAGATTCATGCTTTACCACTAAATCTCAATTTCTTTATATCCAGAATGTCACAAGTCTATAACCATATTTGTCTGTTGGGGACCATTTCACAGAATCACAGAATGGGTCAGGTTGGAAGAGACCCCAGTGATCTGACCTAACTTGCCTGCTTAAGCAGGGCCATCCCAGAGCACACGGCACAACATTTCCTCATAAGTGAGATGCTCCAGTCCCTTAACCCTCTTTGTTGTCCTCCACTGGACTTGTTCCAGGAGCTCCAAGTCTCTCTGTTCCTGAGGAGCCCAGAACTGCACACAGCACTCCAGCTGAGGCCTCACCAGGGCTGAGTAGAGGGGCAGGATCACCTCCCTGGAGCTGCTGGCAGTGCTGTTCCTGGTGCACCTCAGGAAACCATTGGCCTTTCTGGCCACAAGGGCACTGCTGGCTCAGGGACAGCTTGTTTTCCAGCAGCATCCCCACATCCTTCTCCACAGAGCTACTTCCTTCCCAGCAGCTCTGCCCCCAGCCTGTTCTGGTGCATTTCTTTCAGTAATAAATAAGATATGAGAAAAGGTACTATTCCCTCAAAATTCTCTGCTGAATTTTCTTTGTAGTTGCTACCTTCTTCCTATTATGTTGATTCCAGTCCTCATACTATACAATTTTAACACACTACTGCTTGCCTACAGAAATAATTATTAACTACCTTCAAGTTTCATATATGACAGAGTACCAGTTCAAATCTTGACAAGGATGGATCTACTTTTGGTTAGTTCTGCACAGGTGTGGCGAGCTCCCAGTGATCTCTAACTAAGAGACCTTCAAGGCAGTTATATTCATCATGATTCACCCTGTTTCATAATAGAGTTTGGCCTGAAGTTCCTGAGCATGGCTGCTTTTCAGAGTTGCTGAATGCATGTCCTGATCATCACTTTGAAGAAGTTATTTCATTGCAAACCCATGAGTAACGAGATTTCGAATTTCCACTTTGTTGCTTAAGCAACCTCTTAGGGTTTGGGCCTTGGTGTAGATGTCACTGAAGGCTTCCAACAAATGTGTGGTTACTGGAAAACTAAAAACTGTTGCAACTTCAGCTCTGTAGAAGCCTCTGCTAATACATAGAACCTTGGGTTAAACAAGGACCATTTATTACACAACTAGGAATCCTCTCTATATGGGTTTTCTTGATTTCTGTTCTAACAAGGACAAGTGCCAGACATCAAAAAAAATTAATGTCTGATCCAACATACTTTATTCTGCCAGAGGAAGGGCTTTATTGAATGAGAAAGATCTCCACAGGAAACTAAGAGAAATCAGAGCAACTTGGAGTGGTTAGAAAAATGTGCCAAACCTACTTTAGCAACTTCCAATAAAGAACCAACAACATCTAGATTAAAATGAAATGCTTGGTCACTTCAGTGTGTGTGGAACAAGACTAAAAATTACCTACTGACAGTACTCAGCTTCTGGTTCTTAGCAGGCATTGCATTTACATTCGAACAAGACAATGAGGGAAAAAAAAGGACTAAAGAAAGAAGAACTTGGCTATGCTACAGAGGTTTGATAACTATCTGGTAGTAGCTGAAATATGTGAAGAGAGAAGTTGTGGAGCCAGGTTTGTTTACCAGGTGTCTTACAGAGGAATTAGAATACAGCCTCTCTTGCCTAGTTTTTGGACCTATGTACTATTGTCATGTTATCTAGGAGACTGATGAATTACCTCACAAAGAATGTTTTGAAAGCATTGTTATGACACATGTAAGACTGGACTGATAAAGCAGTAGACCATATTACAGAAGCAATTGGATATTGACCCTGTATGGGGAAGGACTCAGTAGATCCAACAATCTTTATTTCAATAGTGGAGACTAGGAGAGAAGAAGAAAGGGGAAATTAATAAAATGCATGTGATGCCACTCAGCCACATTTCTCCATCTGCTCAGCATCACAAGTATTTAGTCAGCATTATTGGCAGAGGCTTATTGTAACACCTAATTCTTGTTCAGTGAGAGGCACCACAACACTTGCTAAATATAAGTGCCAAAACTGTGCAAAAATCAGAGGGAAGAATGAAGTTCAGTAGATTCTTTGCCTTAACAAACACTTCTTGCTTGCTCTTTCCAATCAATTTATTCTGCAATATGATCACAGAGGGATCATTTTTAGTTGTCCTTGTAGTAAATACTGCAAAGCATGTTAAACTTTTGACATTCTCTTCTTGCCTTCAGGAAAACTCCATGGAGATATTCAAACTAACTGCAGAGTAGCAGGTGTGAATTAGCCGGTATGAATCTTTCTGCTGCATATGCTTTATGGTTTTCAGGATCTGGGCTAGCTCTTTTAATACTTCATGCTGTGATGACACTGGAAGCCCACCAGTTTTCAATCTCCATGTTGCTGTAAGTGAGGGGTTTTTTTCCCTATGGCATGACCAGTTTGAGCTGGGTTGTGCTTACCTGTTTGGTGTTCCATGGTGAATGTCTGGTATTTTATGGTGTTTTAGCACCATGAGCTGCTGGAAAGAGACTGCAGAATCTTCCATTGCATCAGCCTTTCTTATGCAGCAGGGTGTCCCTAAATTTAATAGATATCTCAAATGAGAAGTTTTTCTTCAATTTGGAAAGAAGGGTTGAAAGTAAAGAGAAATAGAGGACGTTTTCAGCAGTATCAGGAGCAGGGTTTCTCCCAACACTTGCGTGGTCTACTGAGACAGGTTCCTTCTTAATTTCCATTCCAGAGGTCAGCAGGTGAAAGATCACATCTCTCAGTGGGAAAACCTGCTCTGAGACAGTCCTTCCAAATGGTTTGGAAGGGTGTGGCTGTATGTGCAAGTCCCAGCAAGTGCCAGTTGTGCTTCTTTACCCGGCTGGAAACCCTCTTGAAGTCTTCAGTAGTAAGGCAATACTCTATCTGAGATGGAGCAGGCAGAGAACACAGTATTCACAGTATTTAGAAGTTTTTCAGGGCTGTGGACAAGATAAATAAATGCACTGGGAACCAGAGAAGAAATGCAAGGGAAAAAGAAACACAAATTAAATAGTCAAGAGACTATGGTTTCATGTTTAGTCTGGAAACTTGTCAGGATATCCTGTGGGCTCATTATGGCTCCATTGGTGTTTCCCATTATATCACACTATAGTCTAATCATATAAAGAGTGTATATAATTCTTAGGACTCTTTAAGGCACCTAAACCTGTACTTTTTCTGTCTATTGTTTTTCTTTTGGGCAGGCTTTGTGACTAAATTGTGAGAAGAGGTGTTTCCTTCTGAGCTACTTGTTTTGTACTAGCAAGAGAAGGCAGCCTCCTTTAGTGCTGAACAAAGGACAGTTCTGCAGTGAAGTGTGTGTCTTAACAAATCAAAAATATGCCCTGGCAAGGAATTGCTCCCATGAAAAAGGTGTAGAGGCCCATAAGAAATACATGTGTTGAGAAGACATTCCCATTGCCACATGGATCTAGGGGCATAATAGCAGCTGGAGTCAACGGCTACGTTACTCAGGATGTTGGAAAGAGCAACATCCCCAGGATAAATATAGGAAGAAAGCTTGGACTCTGCAAATCATTTTGTCCAACAGATGAAGCCCTAAAATGTTATTGGACCATCTGAAAAAGGAAGATAGTCTCTAAGATCAGGAGAGATAAAAATATTTTTCCAACCCACAGCAAAGCAAAAGTTTTTTCTGACCCACACTTGTCTTCCTGAAATAGCCAGTCTGAAACCTTGTGCTCATGGCTTCTAAAAGCCCTGGAAACTCAGTGCCTGCTAGTTTGCAGAGAGGAAACAGAGCATTAATTTGGTAGCCTTTAAGAGTCTGGCAGTGTGTCAAAGATGATCTTCAGTGTGTTATGAGGGAAAATTTGTTTGCTGTGATCTAATCTCTTTTGCTCAACAGTCCAGTGATGTCATTTAAGAGATGAGAGGAAATGAAGAGTATGTGGTCTTTGTGCTGATTTTGTCTGAGGTACAGTTAATTTTCTTCTCAATAGGTAGTGTGGGTCTGTGTTTTGGATTTGTTCTGGAAACAGCTCTGAAAATTCAGGGATGTTTCAGTTATCATTGAGCTGTTCTTACACAGAGTCAAGGCCTTTCCTGTTCCTCACATCATTTCACCAGTGAGGAGGCTGGGGGTGCACAAGCAGTTGGGAAGGCATACAGCCAAGACAGCTGACCCCAACTGACCAAAGGGATGTTCCAGACTATATGGGATTGTGCTCAACACATAAAGCTGGGAGAAGAAGGAAGGGTTGGATGCTTGGAATAATGATGTTTGCCTTCCCAAGTCACCATTACACATGATGGAGCCCTCCTTTCCTGGGGAAGGCTGAACACCTGCCCATGGGAAGTGAATGACTTACTTGTTTTGTTTTGCTTGTATGCACATGGCTTTTGCTTTCCCTATTAAACTGTCTTTATGTCAACCCACAAGTTTCCTCACTTTACCCTTCTGATTCTCTCCTGCACCCCGCTGTGGGGGACTGAGTGAGTGGCTCTGTCTGGCTGAGTTGCCAGCTGGTGTTGAACCATGACAGTCTCAGATTCAAAAAATGTATTTAATCTAAGAATTGAGAGGACAAGCCACAGGGTCCAAAAAATTATGTATGGATTTTGTATCTATTTTCTTGGGGCTACACAAGCACAAGGCTCCTGTTCTGAGTGGTCACTAGACTGCAATCTTTCTGTCTAAACGAAAAGTTGGAGATAAACAGGGAGGGAAAAGACCAGTTTCAGAGATGTGCAGAGCTGGGCAAGTCTGATCCTTGGTGATTTGCCAACTTGGCCATGCTGCCTCCTCAAACTATCCATGGAGCAGGGCAGTTACCAGCCTCTGCCAGGGTATGTACACTGCAGCTGCATGCAGAAGTGTAACAAGTCAGGCAGCAGGCAGGACACAGGGAGAAAACAGCAGTGCCTAATTTCAACTGACAGCATTTGATGCAATGCATCAGGAGCTGTAAAGGCACAGGAGGCATTTCCCTTTAGCCAGATTGTTGATGTCAACTTGGATAGCAGACACTCCAGCTAGATTGCAGAGGCAGGTCTCACTTTCTCACAAGATCTACCTGCTAATTCTACTGTTTTCCTCTGGCCTTCTCAGCTTTCTCTTACATTACACCGAGGCCTTTGTGATTTTCATACAGAAAAGGTGAAAATGTGCAGTCCTAGTTGTGCATCACTTTTCATACAGAGGGGCTGGATTGGCAAGAAAGGGCGATTAAATATTTGCACTTTCTCACTTTCCATTTATTTCAGGAATCAGCCCACACCTGCACACGGGCACATGTTGAAAGCCAAAGCTGGATGTGCAGTAGTCAAGGTTCATACCATTCTTTAATTGTGCCTTGTGCAGTCAGATTATACTCAATGGTAAGATGCAGAAGGATTCTGTGGGGAACACAGCAGTGGCAATCCTATCAAACCATTGGCAGGAATGCGTAATGTGCAGCTCTGCATAAACCCTGGGTCCCACAGGAATCTAAATCTGACCTGTACAGCATAAGGAATTGCTACACTTTAGATAAACTGAAGCAGCTGGAGAAGGCTCAACTGCTGACCTTCCTCTCTTTTGGGCTCCTGCTGCCCCAACTCAAGGAATTCTATCCTGAGCCTGCTAATTGATACATATTCATATTGCTTATTGAAAGAGACAACGCCCTGGCTATTAAATCTCATACTCGCTGGTGGGTTTGATGCTGTTGCTGTGGCTGTTAAGCAATACGTATAAATTGGTACTTTCTTTCTACTTTGTTCTCTAGGAAGTTGTTTTAGCATGNCCACACTTGTCTTCCTGAAATAGCCAGTCTGAAACCTTGTGCTCATGGCTTCTAAAAGCCCTGGAAACTCAGTGCCTGCTAGTTTGCAGAGAGGAAACAGAGCATTAATTTGGTAGCCTTTAAGAGTCTGGCAGTGTGTCAAAGATGATCTTCAGTGTGTTATGAGGGAAAATTTGTTTGCTGTGATCTAATCTCTTTTGCTCAACAGTCCAGTGATGTCATTTAAGAGATGAGAGGAAATGAAGAGTATGTGGTCTTTGTGCTGATTTTGTCTGAGGTACAGTTAATTTTCTTCTCAATAGGTAGTGTGGGTCTGTGTTTTGGATTTGTTCTGGAAACAGCTCTGAAAATTCAGGGATGTTTCAGTTATCATTGAGCTGTTCTTACACAGAGTCAAGGCCTTTCCTGTTCCTCACATCATTTCACCAGTGAGGAGGCTGGGGGTGCACAAGCAGTTGGGAAGGCATACAGCCAAGACAGCTGACCCCAACTGACCAAAGGGATGTTCCAGACTATATGGGATTGTGCTCAACACATAAAGCTGGGAGAAGAAGTAAGGGTTGGATGCTTGGAATAATGATGTTTGCCATCCCAAGTCACCATTACACATGATGGAGCCCTCCTTTCCTGGGGAAGGCTGAACACCTGCCCATGGGAAGTGAATGACTTACTTGTTTTGTTTTGCTTGTATGCACATGGCTTTTGCTTTCCCTATTAAACTGTCTTTATGTCAACCCACAAGTTTCCTCACTTTACCCTTCTGATTCTCTCCTGCACCCCGCTGTGGGGGACTGAGTGAGTGGCTCTGTCTGGCTGAGTTGCCAGCTGGTGTTGAACCATGACAGTCTCAGATTCAAAAAATGTATTTAATCTAAGAATTGAGAGGACAAGCCACAGGGTCCAAAAAATTATGTATGGATTTTGTATCTATTTTCTTGGGGCTACACAAGCACAAGGCTCCTGTTCTGAGTGGTCACTAGACTGCAATCTTTCTGTCTAAACGAAAAGTTGGAGATAAACAGGGAGGGAAAAGACCAGTTTCAGAGATGTGCAGAGCTGGGCAAGTCTGATCCTTGGTGATTTGCCAACTTGGCCATGCTGCCTCCTCAAACTATCCATGGAGCAGGGCAGTTACCAGCCTCTGCCAGGGTATGTACACTGCAGCTGCATGCAGAAGTGTAACAAGTCAGGCAGCAGGCAGGACACAGGGAGAAAACAGCAGTGCCTAATTTCAACTGACAGCATTTGATGCAATGCATCAGGAGCTGTAAAGGCACAGGAGGCATTTCCCTTTAGCCAGATTGTTGATGTCAACTTGGATAGCAGACACTCCAGCTAGATTGCAGAGGCAGGTCTCACTTTCTCACAAGATCTACCTGCTAATTCTACTGTTTTCCTCTGGCCTTCTCAGCTTTCTCTTACATTACACCGAGGCCTTTGTGATTTTCATACAGAAAAGGTGAAAATGTGCAGTCCTAGTTGTGCATCACTTTTCATACAGAGGGGCTGGATTGGCAAGAAAGGGCGATTAAATATTTGCACTTTCTCACTTTCCATTTATTTCAGGAATCAGCCCACACCTGCACACGGGCACATGTTGAAAGCCAAAGCTGGATGTGCAGTAGTCAAGGTTCATACCATTCTTTAATTGTGCCTTGTGCAGTCAGATTATACTCAATGGTAAGATGCAGAAGGATTCTGTGGGGAACACAGCAGTGGCAATCCTATCAAACCATTGGCAGGAATGCGTAATGTGCAGCTCTGCATAAACCCTGGGTCCCACAGGAATCTAAATCTGACCTGTACAGCATAAGGAATTGCTACACTTTAGATAAACTGAAGCAGCTGGAGAAGGCTCAACTGCTGACCTTCCTCTCTTTTGGGCTCCTGCTGCCCCAACTCAAGGAATTCTATCCTGAGCCTGCTAATTGATACATATTCATATTGCTTATTGAAAGAGACAACGCCCTGGCTATTAAATCTCATACTCGCTGGTGGGTTTGATGCTGTTGCTGTGGCTGTTAAGCAATACGTATAAATTGGTACTTTCTTTCTACTTTGTTCTCTAGGAAGTTGTTTTAGCATGTTCAAGTTGCTTTTGGTATCATGGGTTGACTAATCTCTGTACATTTCTATTATTCCAATACAGCCTGGAGAAAAACTTGGGTTTGGGGTGCTACGTAGAAGGCACTGTATGTGCATATTATCTGCTTCTCTGCAGCGCCTTTGTTCTTGCAAACTTGTTCTTAAAAAACACAACACGGAGAATGACAGGAGAAAGTGAGACCGAGAACTCAGAGCTGTGGAAATTACCAGTTAGCTGAGGGTTTGTTCCTGTTATTGGTGTCTTGGATGGCTGTTGGTTTGGGGGTTTTTTTGTCTTAATCGGTGAAGACTGTAGTAAACGAGTAAGAGGCAGTTCCTTTGTTTCTGCTGTGTTTGCATCAGTATGCAGCTATTGGTATGAAATGCTGCCATTCCCCGAGCATCCCGGCTAAACAAAAACCTTTGGAACAAAGTGCTTAGAAAGGGCAAACAAGAAGTGTGGGCTTGGGGTGGGGATGAGTGTGGGAGCACTGGTGTTTAATTTACACTGATATTTCTTCGGCCACCCAGAAAAGAGTTAACCGGCAGAATCACCTGATCTGCTTTTCATCTCCCGGGGTTGTCCCTTGGAATGAGAAATACTTTCCTGTCCGCTTTTCAAAGAAAAAAACTTCCAAACCTTTGTGGCTGGGATGGCACCATGCTCTGCACAGCCCGGGTTCAGCTGGACTGAGATGCAGCCACCGTCAGCAAGACAAAGGCAGAGATAATGAAAACGGGAACTAACCCAAAGAATTAAGGGGACCGAGCAGCATCTGATGAGAGCTGAAAGGAAAACCCGGCTGGTGTTTCCAAGCACTGTATGGTCATCTCCACTGCAAGTGACCGATTCCATCGCAGGATGCCAGGAGGTGAGGACGGGACCAGCAGGTCCCTCTGCAGAAGGTCCCATATCAGTTACAGCATAACTTGCTTTTGGTCAATTACAGGAGGGGAAGCGACATAAATGGAGTTTTCTCTTCCCTCTCCGGCAGAATTTTGCAGAGAGATTGGAAGTGGAGGGAAGGAGTTAATCTCTGTGCAGTCAGAGTGTGCCTCCTCCCCGCTATTTCCTCCTCGACTCCTCTGTTGTTGCTGCTCTGTAGTGCTCGGGCTGAGCTGCCGATGGAGCAGCTCCCTGATTCCGCTGCCCAGTCACGAACACCACCTGCTCCAAAACTCAGACGATTCACTTTTTAAATTACAAAAAAAAAAAAACAAAAAAACAAACCCAAAACAAACAAACAAATAACAAAACAACAAACAAACAAAATAATCCCTCCAAACCAAAACCACTCATAAAAGGGCTTATTTAGTGTATGCTAGCAGTTAGCTTTCCTCTTCCCTTAAGATTCAGCTTTTTACATCTCTGTGGCAAAGCCTCAGTCATTGCTTTCATGAAAGCACTCCCAGACACTGTAATTCTGCTGCTTCTGTGCATTCCTAAGCAACAGCCACCACCACTGTCAGCTCTGTCATGAGGATCATCCTGCCTTCCTACTACTTCTTCTTTTATAAGCTCTGCTGCTTCCAGAGTTCTGTGTGATTGTTCCCATGGGGCTACTGTAGAAAGGTACAGTTACAAACTTAAATCAGAAAGAATCACTATTATTGCCTAGCTCCACCCTTCCCATCTAACAGAGGGCACAAACCTTACTGGAAGTCTTTGAGTTGGATCTCATAGCTTTTGGCTGAAGAATAGAATTGCCTAGATACCTGTCTCTGCCAAGAGAGCATAGCAGAGCAAATTCTGGATAAGGTCAACAGTTTGTTTTCCCTAGAATCATATTTTCTTAGGTGCTAAAGTAATTAACACTTCAAAGGCAAATGATATAACGTTTTACTTGCAAAATTGTATAGGGGGTGTTGATCATAATACTTTTGGATTTTGACATGAGCCATTTCCTGACAAGAAACAGGAATGATACTGCATAACGTAAGAACTCAGTACAGGAATTTGGAAGTTGCTGAAGTCCATCATACCAGTGTACACATTATTATCTATCCTTACTTTCTGCAGACTTACCCACAACATCTGACCTAAGCAGTAACCCCCCACTCCCTTGGAAGGTGCAGGTAGGATGTTTTTGTCCATTTTCACATCTAGGGTATGCTGCACCTGGAACTCCCCATTTTCCAGTATGACCAGGGGTGCACACAGCAGTCTGCACTGTTCTTGTCATGTAACAAAGTCACCACTTGGCCCTGTGTTGGTGACAAAGTCTGAGTTTTTATCGTAATGTTTAAACTGGAAAAGCATTATTCCTTCAAGAATCTCTGAAGATCAGCAATTCTAAACTCTACTTAGGATTTTTTATGATATATTTGATTGCAATGTAGTCTTTTGGAGTTTATTCCAGAGGTGTGTGCAAGTTCAAAATCTTTCCAAGTACAAGCATGCGTGGTCTCACTTGGCATGAGGGATATCTGCTGTGCCTGCAGGGCAAATTACTGAACTGAATTTGGCCCAGAGCATAAACTAGCCTTCTGTTTCCCTTGCACAGTATCAGAAATATAATCACGTAGCCCTGTTCCTAGAACTCTTCTAGACAACTCAAGCTCTGCCAATAGGATCCCCGTTTTAACTGAACTGTGAAACCAAAGAGCTGTTGACTGACACAGGGGGTGGTGATAGTACCAGAACCTTGTAGAAGGCTTATTGACTTTTTTCTGCATCATTTTATTTTCAATTACAGAATCAATCTAATCTGGAAAACCATTGTAGGGAAATAGTCTATTCATTGTCAATATCAAAGCATTGACTAACATGATTTTAATTTTAGGACTAGAAATAGACTTCTCTATTTAACACTGGGTTTAGTTTTATCTTTCAAAACCAGCCATGCTGGCCTCTTGCTTTTCACAAGCAGCTCAACTTGGCATGACCCAAAGCTTGAGTCTTCTTTGTGGAAGAAAAATAGAAATTTTTCTTTAAGAGGAGAAAGAAGAATATTTTTTGTGATGCTTGAAGTGATATTGCATCATCTTGCAAGGCATGATGGAAAGGGATGTGTGACTCACTCCCTTTTTCAGGGCCCTCAGACATAAAATATTCATCTTATGTTATTCCACCCTTTGCAAAGAGGTGTTTTTCATAAAGAAGTTGATAAGGTGAAGTGGATAATGTAAACTCCCCTTACGTGTGGGAATGCCACGGTTTGTGCCAAACCTCAGTAAGTTCAGTGACCCTTGGGGTGGGCTGGGAAATGTGTTCTTACTTCAGAACTCATTGAAACTCAGCCCATCCCTGTAGCTTCAAGGAGTCGTAGAGCACTGGGTACCTGGAAAGTGAGCTACCCATGGACAGGCAGCATAAATGTCACCAGGCACCAGCTCAGCCTCCAGACAGTACCTGTGATCCTTCCTGAGCTGACATGTTGGGTTTCCATGGCAGTTTAAGGCATGCTCAGGTTTCCACCCAAGCCTTAAAACCTTGCCTTGAAAATCTTAGAATTTGAATCCATGGATTGACTCTGTCACTTATCATTAACAGGAAGATACAAGAATCACAGACTGATTTTCCCTAGCCCAAAAGGCTTCAAAAAAAAATTTTCTCAGGGAACAGGGGGCAACCTGAATCATAGCTCTTGTTGGCCACAGAGAATTTCTGGCAGACAAGTGGGTAGCCAAGGTGAAAAATCAGATAGTTTGATCCTTTATTGCTCTCAAGTGCAGGCTGTGCAACAATTCATGCATGCTTTGGGCCCCATTTTACACCAATGATCTCCACCAGTAACACAAATGTTATCATTAGCTCTGGGTATCTTATTCTCCCTCCTCCCTGTTCTGCTGCTGGTGCTCATTGGGTCTTCCTTGGGTAAACAAGCCTTTATGTTTTTGAAACATTGTCTCCAAAAGTGAATTCCATCCAGAGAGACTACAGCAGATTTGGTTCTGTGGTAGCCTCATTGCACTTTTATGACTGTCCCAGTGGCTGAGGAAAGAAGGTAGAAGATGGGGTGATTTACACTTGTTTCTGCAGAGCTGTTAAATTTCTTAACAACATTCTTAAACTAAGACCTAATTCAGTTTGCACGTGGTATTCAAGGGAAAGGCATTTGGGGCATTTCCAAATACTAAGGCTGTAAATTTTATCACTGAGGACAGTAACATGGGAGGAAGGGACAGAAGGAAGGTGGGGCTGCTGCTCTGTTGTTTTTGTTGATGTCTTCACCTGGGCACAACAACCAGATCCTTGGCTTTGAGCTGTGAATGAGGACTGTATTTGTGTCTTTGTCTGCCTGGCAGCACATGCCAGTATAGAGGTACGGAAACCATGGCAATGGGGTGCAAAATAACTTAAGCCACAGAGCAGTGCAATAGTACAGAAGTTTAGTTTTCTGAAGCCAGAGAGGTGAGTAATGCTGCCTGGTGAAAACCCCCTGCCCTGAAGGATAACCATGGGGGATCCTCATGGATCACAACAGTGGTCCAGAAACAGCCTGCTACTAGAGTAGCTCCAGGGTCTAATCACCATGGATATCCCACGTGAGGTCCTGACACATATTTGCCCGCAGAGCTTTCAGACAGCACTAACTTTGAATGTGTGACTGCTGGATGGGACTGTCCATTGCCCAAAATGCAGGCAAGGGAGTGTGTACCTGCCCCTTGTTCACAGGCAAACATTTCAGCTTCAGTTACGGGTAAAGAGGACTTTGAACTGAGATGTGAGTCCATGAACTGGAGCACCTGGCAGCTTCTCCCATTCTGCCAACTGTGCTCTAAGGTGTGCTCCTGTTGCAGCAGGGCTAGCAGAAAGGATGCTGGTATAGTAGGCTGCCCCAGGAAGAATTAAGGAATTTTGCCCACTTCAGTCCATAAACTTGCCTCTATAGAGCTGCTACAGTGGTTTTAATAATTTCCAATCTATACCAACAAATTAGGCTGGGGAGACTTAGTCTTATAGATACAGCTCATACCTCTGTTCTGCAGCATATTAGAAAGGAAAGATGCCCCTTTATCCTATCTCAGCAGGATTTTTTTATTACTGTGAGATGGTCTAAAGATGACAGTAGCTACACAGATGAGAGGACATGGACCTTGCATTCATGTATGTGCATATACATCACAGAATCACAGAATATGTCAAGTTGGAAGGGACCCCAAGGATCATCGAGTCCATCTCCTGGCCCTGCACAGGACATCTGAAGAATCCCACCGTGTACCTGAGAGCATTGTCCAAATGCTTCCTGAACTCTGTCAGGCTGGTGCTGTGACCACTTCCCTGGGGAGCCTGTTCCAGTGCCCAGACACCTCTGGGTGAAGAACTTTTTTCTAATGCCCAACCTAAACCTGCCTTGACACAACTTCAGGCCATTCCCTTGGGTCCTGTCACTGGTCAGAGAAGAGATCAGTGCCTGCCCCTGCTCTTCCCCTCACGAGAAAGCTGTAACTGCAATGAGGTCTCCCCTCAGTCTTCTCCAGGCTGAACAGACTGAGTGACTTCAGCCACTCCTCACACAGCTTCCCCTCAAGGCCCTTCACCATCCTCATGGCCTTCCTTTGGACACTCTCTAATGGCTTTATGTCATTTTTTTATTGTGGCACCCAAAACTGCCCCCAGCACTCGAGGTGAGGCTGCCCCAGCTCAGGGCAGAGCAGGACAATCCCCTCCCTTGCCTGGCTGGTGATGCTGGGCCTGATACCCCCCAGGACAGGGCTGGCCCTCCAGGCTGCCAGGACCCTGCTGACTCAGATTCAACTTGCCATTGACCAGGACCCCCAGGGCCATTTCCACAGTGCTGCTCTACAGCCTCTCATTCCCCAGTCTGTCTGTGCATCCAGGATTGCCCACATACATATGTGTGTATATATAAGCAGCGGTAAATGTAGATCTTATTTGCCACAGACTGGTCTAGAAGCACTTTGGAATTCAGAAGTGCTCCACCCCCCTTCCTCCTACACATATTTACATATGCCCTGGCAAGGATGTTCTTTGGACCCTCAGTGTTACACACGGGTTTCTAAATGGGGAACTCAAGATGCCAGAGCAGGAGAGACAGTAGGAAACAGAAGCCAACATCTAGAGGGGAGCTGATTATAGCCCAGGGACAATCCTCTCCACTGGTAAGGGTGGCCTGAGATCTCTCGTAGCCCCACAGTTCATCCAGTTCAGCATGACTAAAATATTGCCCTCATTACTGTTTAACTTCGTGTCATTTGGGTTGAAGCCACATGGAGAGTGAAGTTCACAGGGAATGGAAACATAGGCTGAGCCCAAAAAATAACCTGTTGCCACAAAACCCCTCTGGCCCCCCAGCAGTTGAGTTTTGTGTAAGTTAGCATCCCTGCTGCCCATCCTGAGGACACAGAATTCTGTGTGACCAGAGTATAGCCAGCAGTAGCATGGCTGCAGGCCAGGAGTGGAGGGAGGAAGGCTAGTTCTTCCACTCTGAGCTTTGTTGACACTGGCTTGTATTTTACCAAGATTGGTGATTGGATGCTAATATGTTAAAGGAGAGGCAGAGCTGGTTTGACAGATCCACACTTATGTTACAATGAAATTCCTGGAGCAGTGAAAATTTTCAGCCATGCGGAAATCTTTTGATGTTGCAAACTGTGTTCAGAATGGCAGCGCTTCTTCCCAGAACCCTTAGCCGTGAGCATGTGGATATTGACTTCCAGCAGAGACAGGATGGCACAGGGTGAAGGTTTTATTCATGGAACACTCTGACACACAGACCTATTTGATACAACAAAGGTAGGAAAAAGTCTCTAAGCTAGAAGATTTTTTTTCTCTTCTCTTGTGTATAAGGGGTGCATAGTCAATGGATGTGTCACTGAGTGAAATCAGATTGGCACCATCGAGATGAACTGGCTGAGCACAGTATTGCCAGGGCCAGTCCCAATAGTCAATCTGAAAAGGCAGAATTGCAGTCATTTAATAATAACAGTTTCTTCAAGTGTGAACTATCAGTTCAGAATTTCATTATCAAGTACTGCTGAAAAATGTGTATGTTTGTATTTGGTTATACAGCAATCTGCAGCTACATGAGGAGAGCAGAATTACAGTGACATATACATGATGAAGCTTCAAGTGTTATTCAATTACTGGAAATCTCTAATGTCACACGAGTTCAGATTACTGTGCTTTATCTTAAACCCTTTAAGATTCAGATTAGAATTGATCTTTTGAGGTCAAACTGGGGTGAATCCAAGCAAAACTTTAAAATTTTTCAGTACTTCCACTCCAGTCAAGCCAAAAGCTTCTGAAAGTGAGCAGGTTTCAAATAGTCCAGTGAAACTGTGTGTTTGCACTGAAACCTGAAACTTAAGAAGATGCACATGTTTGATGGCAAGTTCTGCAGAGATCCAGCTGTGGCATATGGGTAGGCTTCAAGTGTGTCTCTCAGCACACCAGGCTGCTAAATGTCAAACAAAAGAGCACAGGAACAAAGTATGGTGAAGCCTACATCGAGGGAAGAGCAGATTAAAAAAAAATAAAAATCTTATTCCATGCATTTTTTTCCTTTGTCATGAAGGATTTATCATGAAACCTGTCTTGCTCATCAAGAAAACAGCAGTACAAAATGTGAGGGACCTGGAAAAAGAGGTAATATTGAAAGGTGCTCTTGAGCCTCAGCAGCCTAGAGAATCATGGGACACACCAAAGCTATGTGGTTGTTTCAAATGGGAATTAAAATTTTCTGGGACAATGATCTGAGGAGTAGGAAAGACTGCTCAACAATGCAGACCCAGATGTGTGAGACCATCACGCTGTGTGATGGAGTGTGGGAGTCAGGCAGGACATTTTGTGACAAGTCAGGAAGTGCTAAAGTATTCTTGCCAAAAGAAAAAAAAAAGTCATTTACTGTGGGAGGGCTCAAGGTGACAGCAAAGGGAAAGCAGAGAGTTGTTCAGGACTAAGAGGTTATTTCTATCATTAAGGGATATTAAAGAGTTTACTGACCAGATAGATGCTGGATGCTCTATCTTGCCTAAAGATATAGATGCTGAAAAGATCACTCGGTGCTCATAGCTGTCTGTATTAGGAAAAAGTTAACAGAATGAAACTTGATGGAGAGCAGAAATATGAGAAGCAGAAAACAGTATCAGTGGTGTGGCAATCAGTGCAGATGATGCAAGAAATCTGTAGAACTTGTAACAGACCAAGGTCACTGTTAAAACATTTACAAAATGCAGGAAAACTGTGCATGGAGAGCAAGGAAAGTTTCCTACATCATGAGAGATGATTTTAGGATTGTAACACAGTGCATCAAACTGGAAAAGGGTTTTTCAATTAAGAGTTGCAAACACTCCATCACTGGCAATGTCACAGTCAGTGTAAGGTGTGTGTCAAAATGGAAAGGTTACAAATAAATCTGCAATGAACTGCTGTCTGGAAGAACAGTGCCTGAGCTGGCAGAGCATGCTCTGACAAAGGGAAAAGGTTATAAAGTTAAGATCTAAGTCATCTAGTGTGGTGATGTAAGTCACCTAACTCTGTGTGACAGCACATGCTCCATCTGTCAATACACAATCATATTGTCTGGATCAGACATTTCACACCCATGATAAGGCCTCTATCTCTGTTTCTCTGGCCATATGGGTCTGGAGTGTGAATCAGGTAGAAAAAAAAGGCTGCAGGCTGGCTACAGGTTAAGGAAGGAGACAATGCTTCACCCCTTAATCTTTCATTTTAGTACTGTAAAAATGAAGTCTCACTGAGAGGCTTTTGACAGGTGCACAAACCCTCAAGGAAGGCTGAGGGGCACTGACCTTGCTTTCCCCATTCATGTTCAGAGTTCACGTGCCTACTTGTTAGGATAGAGCACAACATTAAACTGGCAGCCAAAATATTCTGTGATGACCCTGATTGCTCTGGTCAGGTGATGAGAAATTACTGGACTGAACAGCAGAAGAGTAATGACTATATCCAGAAGGAAAAGGCAGAGAAGTTCTGTTTTGGACATAGATCAATGAAGGCACAACACAAATGCAAGACAAGCAGTCAAGCATGGACCAGCCCAGAAGAGCAGAGGTTGTCAGGAGAGAGCACTGGGATTGCTCAGTGAACAATTTTCAATTTCAGGGAGAAAGATAGAATTTTGTGAGGATGTGACCAGCCTGTGGCTGTATCTTGTGAGAGGCCACGGGATGGGACTGGGGTGGATGACACTTGACTGACTGATGGAGGAGGTGTAGGAGATGTTGAGACAGGTATCACCAGGTCAGCCAGGAGTAGGCATGTAAGAACCTATCTTCCTGAGACAACCATATGTGCCCAGCCTATCCCTGGCAGTCACATCCAATACTGGAAATGATAGATACTGTCAACAGACATATGGGTATCAGCTGGCTGATGTGGCTCCTTGCATCTTGTTCAGTCTTAAAAAAAGGAGAAAAAAAGAACTCCACACAATGTGAGTGCATGCCCAGGACTAGGAAATTGAGATCAGATTCTGAAGTTGAAAATTATTCACAGAATTATTTTGTTGTTAGTTCCAAAGCTGAACAATCTGTTGCTACTATGGATTTATCTAAAAAAAAGTTACATAACAGCAGATTAGTAAGATTGACTGAAATTCTGGAAAGTGCCATACTTACCATGATTTTCAAGCAACCTGAAGGCTTGAAACCTCTGTTACAGGTTGATATCTTTATAGGTTTTTAAGTAAGAAAGGAGATTTGAAAAGGGTTCTAAAAAGAGGTTTGGTTTGATATAGAGCAGTAGTTCTTAATCGGTTGTCTATGAGACATCAGGAGGTAGGCTGCAAAGCATTATCAGTTTATTTTCTTTAAAACCCACACAACATGTTCCCACGTATTCAGACTAGAAAAATCACCTAGAATTTAGAAACATCCTACATTATATCTCAAGAACTCATTTATTTTTAAAGAAAGGACTGTGCCTATAATAGCCCATTCAACTATTTTTGTAACAATTGCACCCACTGTACTTAAAATTACTTTGTTTTCATATGACCTGGCACAATAACAAAAACCAATGACACATGAGCACAATGGTAAGTGTTTGTCCCAAGAACATCAAGTATTGTGTTATACACTTAAGGGGTGGGTGGGGAATCTGATTCAGGGGGGGAGGTTTTGCATGCTGACAGGACAGCGTGGGATTGAAAATCTGGTCAAACCTGGTTGTTGGCAAGGGTAGCCTGGGGAGGTACAGAATACATTTCAAGTTTTAAGTACAAAATTGGTGGAAGTTCTTGTTAGCTTATTTTGTATGTAATTTCCACTTTTAGTTAAGGGTTCATCTGAGATCAGTCTTGTCTGTTAAGCAAACACCACTTGTGACATTTCAATGTCACAGTGTTGGGGGTCTGTGCACCACGAAATACACTGCTAATGACTTTAAAAGAGCCTGGAAGGACTCACTGGGCTCCCTGTGGTAAAATTCTCTGCATTTTTATGTGCTCTGCTTCATACCCTGGCCCACTGAGTTGCATGATGTCAGATTTCCTGTCTAGGACTTTACCTTTGTAAAGCTTTATGTTATGGTGTGGCACACCACGCTGCAGAAAAAGAATGCTTCTCATCCAAGGAGTGGAATTAAGGGTCCTTGAACTTGTGACTCTGGAGCAGCTGACTGATTTTTGGTTATATCTTTATACCTTCTGAACAGCAGAGTGGAAGTTAACAGGAAGAAGTTAACATGCTGTCTGGTTCTCAGGGGAGCCAGGGTGTGAGGTGCACTTCAATACTGCTGGTAAAACTTGCATAGATTTTTTCTTTAAAAGAATTGCAGAAGCAATAGCAACATGGCCATTACACACATATTTTGCATTGCTCAGAAAAAACCAGGAGGTTTCTGTACTAAATAAGAGAACCTAGTTACGATATACCAGTAGTAAATATTAAAAGATAAAGACTTGATCATGTAAATGGGACGTGTATGTGTGTGTGTTTGAATTTCTGCTAATATTGCTGGAATAAAATTATTGTATGTCCCTAAATTAGGATCCTTTAGGCCTATCTCAGATCAGTGAGCCATAAGCCTGCTGAAAAGTGTGTCTTCCTCTGTCTGCTCTGTTCATTCCTGTATGCCTCTGAGACAAAAATGTATGCCTCTTTTTGGCCAAAGCGTGGAGCTCCTTTCAATTGGCAGCACCAGACATGGATCACTTCTCCATCAAAGGGCAGGAGGAGCTACTAGGGAGAGTTGAGAGAGATTTAGGGGGCAGGAATCCACACTGGACACAAGAAGCATCTTGTTTAGTGCTTTGTTACAGAAAAAACTCTGGCATGAGACATGCATGGGTGGAGTTGTGAGCCCTTCCTCTGCTGGAAACAGCATCTGGTTCTATCTCCAACACACCCTTCCTCCTGCCCTTGGTGCCTGGCAGTGGGGGGGCTGCCTCTGTAGGAGAGGGCAGTCCTCTCTGTGGTGCTTCTGCAGGGAGTTTCCCCTCAAAGGGGAGCCAGTGCTTGCCTTTGCTGGGTGTTTTAGGGATTTCTTTACGTGGACTTAGCAAACATGAGTGTGTGGTTTAGTTCTGCCAGGACAGGCAGAGTTGCTCAGCCCTGTGTGTTTAGGAAGATGAATTGTCTGCTAACAGCAGGCAGGGGGTCCTGCAGCTTTCCCTGGAGCCTCTGGGCCTGGCCGAGGTGGTGAGGAGTTTATGGCCAGCCAGATCAGGGGTAGAGGAGGTGCTACACACTTAGCTGAGTTGCTCTTGAGTTGACAGCTCCTACCACTGCTGTTTAAACAAGCATGCTTCAGAAATTGCAATGCTGTTACCTGGCTCGTGCATCACCTAAAAGGCAAGCAGGCTTGACACCAAACAGGACCAAGCAAGAAATGGGCTTGCACTTTGTGACTTCCTGTGGTGACAGTGACAGAACCCAAAGGAATGGCCTGAAGTGTCAGGGGAGGTTTAGGTTGGATATTAGATAAAGGTTCTTCACCCAGAGGGCGTTTGGGCACTGGATCAGGTTCCCCAGGGAAGTGGCCACAGCACCAGCCTGAGAGAGCTCAAGAAGTGTTTGGACAGTTTTCTTGGCCACATGGTGTGACTCCTGGGGATGGTGGTGTGCAGGGCCACGAGTTGGATTTGATGATCCTTGTGGGTCCCTTCCGACTCAGCATATTCTGTGATTCTGTAATTCATAAATCAACAAGACAGGGAAAGGAGAGAAGGTGGAGGAGAAAAAGCAGCAGCAGCTCACAGGTTCATTTCAGATGTATTTCTCTCTCTGCTTCAGTGATACAGGTTCCTGCTTAAGTCAGGGCACTCCCGCTTTTCATTCTGAATGAATCACTGCAATTCTGAAACAGAAACAATAAAGTAAGGTCTGTCTATGCCACCCAAATCATTATGACAGCATGTCTGTGGCTAATGATTGCCAGTGGCATTTGCCTTTTGTCCAACCAGGAATCTTTATCTGCCCCTGTAGGAAGTGGTGTGACTTGCTTTTTTTCTTCAGATGGAAACATTCCAGTCCTTAGCATAAGGTGAGGAGAGTGATTCTTGATCCCTGGGCAGTTATTTTTAAGGATGCAGGAAGCAAAGAAATATGCACAGTTCTGTGAAGGCACAGCTCCCCACACTCCACTCTCCCTTCCAAGAAGGATTAAGTCAGGCTGTAATGAGTATGCACAAGAAAAGATTACTGAGATGATCAAGGAGCGACGATCTTATTTTGAAGAAATCAGAAAGGCTGTGGCTGTTCAGCCAGGTAATCAGGAATGGAGGAGGAGAGATGATTCCTGTCTGTAAATCCTGCATCTGTGTACGCATTAGCTGAGAGGGGAGAAAGTAATGACACATGTTAGCACAAAACCTAACACATTTATTTGGGAGATATAGGAGTATGTCTAAATTTAAGCAAGAAGTTAGACGGCTTTTAGCTGTTTAAGGGATGTCTCAGCTGCTGGGCAATTTTAGAATAAAAGCCTTTGCTTTTCTTTCCAAAGTCTACAACAAAGGCATTAGTTCTCTTTCCCTGAGAAGGGAGAGCACATGTCCTAAAACATTTCCAGCAAAGACACGCACCGAAGCAATTTGTATTCCCTGACTTCTGTTTCTACAAAGTTTCATCTTAGACTAATGCAATAATTCCTTAAATGAAGAAACTGTGTTTTAATCTAGTTTGTTTTCTTCTTGCCTTCCGCCCCCACCCCAGACTCTCCCTTTCTATACAAGTGCCACAGGTCTCTCTTGAGCTTGCAGGGGTGGAGAGTAATTTCTGGCCTTGCTAAATTGCTGTGGCATCATACAAAGCAGAGGAAAGGTGACCAGAGGAGCTTTTCTGCAGCATCCCTGTCATAACTGCTCAGTCATATCACAGGCAATGTGGTTTTATGGACTACAGAAACATCCTTTGTGAGTGTAGCATTTCTCCCTGCTTTTGCCGAGTTTAAATGAAGCCTAACAGGAGTATGGGTGGGTGTGATGGATTTGCCTGTGAGGGACACAGTTGCAAAACTGGGGACAGTGCTTGCAAGCCCAAGCAGTGTTTACTGTTCTTGTGTCCCTTTTCATTCAGTGCTGAACAAACTGGTATCTGAAGAAAGTGCTGTCCTGCTTTTTGTATAGGATGCAGAACATGAGTAAAGACTCTGTGGTTGCTGAAGTGTTAGAGCTGTGCTGGGAGGGGAAGGGGCACTCATTACTGCTGGCTGATACCAATAGCCTGGGGGTATTTTAATGGAAGATGAAAATGCTGCTGGCAACAGGCTTTGTGGAGGCAAATCTTCCATTTTGTTTCTGGAATAGGGATAAAGATAGCAGCCCAAATGAAGCCACACGTGGGTAAAGGCACATTTGCCCAGGAGTAGAAGCTCTTCTGAAAAATGTTTTATCCTGAAAGCCACGATCATGGCATAAATTTCAAAAGCATCAAGAGTCATCTGTAAAGCCTGGGCTGACCCCCTGTACAGCCCACCTGCCCTGCCAGAGACTTCCTGCATGCTCCCAGCTGTCACCCAGCAGTGTGGTAGACAGCCAGCAGACTCCCAGGCACACAAATGTCTCTGGTGGACCTGTCCATTCTGCCTGTGGTGTGACTCAGTGTCCCATCAAACTCGGTGAGCAGCTGGTTTGTGGTGAAGTCCTTCTCTCATAGGGACAGTGCTTCTCTGTAGCCATCTCCTTCAGAGAGATGACAACAATAAATTTCGCTCAGGTTATCATTCCTCATTTTTCAACAGCTGAGAACCAGAAAAGCTCAGCTATTTTTTTTAAAGGGTTAGAAAAAGGAGGGTTCAAAAGGGATATATATATATATATATATATATATATTTTAACCAGGTCTAAAAGAATTCATGATGATGATTATCATGACCTGCTGACATCCCAGCTGTAAATAACAGCTGTAGTATTTGTTAGCAAAGTCAAATCTTATGAGAAGCAGCTGAGGGAGCTGTGGTTCTTTAGCCTTGAGAAAAGGAGCCTGGGGGAAGCTTATCACTCTTTACAACTGCCTGAGAGGAGGGTGTAGCTGGGTGGGGATCAATCTCTTCCCCCTGGTTACAAGTGATAACATAAAAGTAAATCCAGCTTCGAGTTGTACCATGGGTGGTTTAGATTGGATATTAGAAAAAAAATACTTCACTGGAAGGGTTATAAAGCATTAGAACAGGCTGCCCAGGGAAGTTGTGGAGTCACCATTCCTGGAGGTATTTAAAAGACATGTACTTGTGGCACTCTAGGGACATGGTTTAGTGGTGGACTTGGCAGCATTAGCTTTGAACTTGATGATCTTAAGGGTCTTTTCCAACCTGCATGGTTCTATGATTCTGTGTTTACTGAGATTTGGAGACATCTCTCACAACATTTTTATAGCCTAAGACAACTTTCTGGGAAAAGAGAAGTTCCATTTCTAGCATTTCCTCTTTCTAAAAAAAATCTTTTTTTTTTAAGCTTAATTCTTTACTTCCAGGGTGGTACTGGTTTAAATACTCTACTGCCTCCCTACTCCTTACTCTGATGCCTCCCTCCCCACCTCAGCATCATGGCACTCTGTTGTATTGTGATGTCCTCTTACCCACTTCTAGTGTCACATTCTGTCACACGAATGGGCTGTTGTGCCACTGCCAAAAATAAATGCTGTGCTGGCTTTTCCTAAATATGTACAGACTCAGCTGGGTCTCCAGGACTTTTTATAGCCCTCCAGTGCAGTCCTATCTTTGGTAGCATCAGCATTTCCATAGCAACTAACTGTGATGTCAAAGCAACTTGGGATTTTTTGGTGAGAACAGGCAGGAAGCAATGAACTCTTCATAAGCAAAGATCCAATTTTAATTCAAGTGTCTCTCATAGTGTCTGCCACCACCGCTGTTTATGGTTCTAATCCCAATTATCTCACTGTTACCTTGCTGTCCCCCATCTGCCACCCCCACCTGCTCCATGTTCTTTGCTTAGCTCCTGCAGTGTGCCCTTCCTTACAGCAATGTGTGGGTATTGTTGAGGAGAAAGGTGTGCTCCATTCTTAGCAAGGAGCAGCACTAAACAGGAATGGGAGAGATATAGCAGTAGCATTTATTTAAAAGCTTTTTTTTTTTTTGGTCCCCCTAAACCAAAACTAATGTCATTGGTCAACACCAGCCTTCTCCAACCTTTCCAGTAGTGGACTTATTTCCAGTGAAATGGGTAGGTTGTAGTGATGTGAGCTGAGCCTTCTGACTATACCTTCCAGCATCTCTTACAGTCAGGTTCTCCCTGGGGAAGAATCGTGCACTGATGTGTTACACTGACAACTTAAAAGGGAACAAAGGGAGCAAACGAGCTTCTGAGTCCCAAAGGCTGCTTGCTAACCCTATCTTAAATGAACCCTCAAGACCACAGATTCTGCCTCAGCCTTGTCCACTTGTAGTACTGCCACTTAGCATGTCCTTTACCCAGAGCACAGCAGGGAACCGTAGGGGATTTAACTTTTAATAGGATCTCTCTGTCTTTATCTGCAGTACTGCATATTCCTTGGACCAAAGATTCACGTGATGGAGACTGCCTTGCGGTATTAAGGATTAAGCCTGTAAGAATTTTCATTTGTAGGGCAGACTTCCTCCCCTGCTGAGGGTGGGAGAAACAACACATTGTGACTTAATGCTGCAAAAAGTAGAATTTATCTACTCAGAACTTTCCTAGATGTTATCTGTTTTGTGGGACTGACTGTGTTTTGACATCTTAAGTGAAGATATATGAGTGATTTTTCTATCCACAGGAGTGAATAAGGTTTACCCAATTCTACTTTGGGCAAGGAAGAGTCAATGTACTCCTCCCTGCCCAACCTGAATCAACAAATAAATGAGTTTACCACCTCCTTAATTACAGTTAAGTCACTGGCTCATTGGCAGCAGAAAATGCACTGTGGTTTCTCCTGCTTTTAATTCTTGAACATTATTAAACAAATACATACATATGGAACAGAGCTGAGAGAGAAAAATGAAATTCTGACTCCCTGGCCCCACAGAGGAGACAAGTTCACACAGAACCTCATCTGCCTTTACTACACGGGAAGACATAGGCAGGGCTCTTACTCATTTATAAATTGCCTTGCAGATTTGCTTCTCCCCCATCTCACAGGCTCTGGCTGGTGCCCTGCATCCTCTGGGATCGTGTTGTGACCATGGGAGTGCTGGACCTGTGGCTCCTTGGCCCAGGGGAGGCACAGTGCAGCTCTGCACAGAAAAGGGACATCCCATCACTCAGTGTCCCAAGGGCAGAAGTGCTTTCTACTCTCTGTACCCATCATGGGATGACAAGACAGGATCTGCAGCTTCCATCTCATCCCTGTCTGCTGTGCAGCTGAGCTGTTTGCTGTGCTGAGCTGGCTGCTGGCTCCAGCAGTGGGCAAGACACTGCTGCACAGAGCCAGGGGATCTGCACAGTCCCACCTCACACCCCCAGCCTCCACTCATTCACCTTGGTGCAGCCACGAATTCCAAAACCTAACGATGGCCACAAACCTGGCAGGTATTCAATTGATCATTTAAAAATAAATGCATAGAAACTCAGTATCATGATAGTTCCTCCCATAATATAGCCATCACTGTTTGCAAAATGCCACAGTTACAGTTGCTCATTACAGACACACTGCAACTCACTTCAGTTTTGTCACCATTTTTCAAAAATTCTATCTGTGGCAAAGTTTTTCAGCCAGTATGGTGACAATAATAACTATTTTAGGAAAAATCAAGTAAGTTGAAACAACTAATAAATACTGATACATCTTTTATGACAAAAAATCCTAGCAGAATATAGATAATGCATTGTGGCTTTAAAAGTTGTGCTGATGGAGTCTTGTCTTGAGACCCTGCTGCCCATCCACTTCCATGCCAACAGAGCTGAATAAGAATTTACTGTTTTCCCAAATAACACCCAAATGCATTCATCAGAGTACATGTCTTTTGTTTTTTTTTGTTTTTTTTTTTTTTTTTTTTTCCCTTGCCTGTAATTCTAGTTCCTAGAATCTGAACTGCAAGGTCAATCAGCTCAGATAACCAGTGTCTCCTCAGGGAAGACAGCCAGGTAGCTCTTCAATGGGATTTAGAAAAGAAAACACCTGTTGGCATTCAAGCAGCCTTTATTAAACTCCAGCCAGATCTTACCCACTGTGCTGATTTTCTTTACCTGCAACACTACCAACAAGATCAGGTAAATCAGTACCCAAGAAACCTTTATTTCTTCCTATTTCTAGGTTTGGCATTTCAGTGCCAGTAAGAATATTATTAGAAAGCTGGTGGTTCTTTCTATTGTCACAGTGTGATTTCATGCACTCACCAGCACATTCAGGTTTATGAACTTTGCATAAACCAGGTGCAGAACCTGGTCTTTAGCAGCCCCTCCACATTTTGCTCTTTCAGTTAAAACCTTTGAATTAAATATTAACAGTCTTAAGGAATGAAGAAGAGTTAAAAGCTACAGAAATAACCCAGACCTAAGCAAAATCACCTGTTCCTGTCTTTTGGATTGCATTGTGATTTTTGCAACTGCTCTGTGTATCATTTTCTGCATGGAGTTTTCTTAGCAACAGTGTTAACAATTGGCCCAGGTCTAGACCCTAACATTAACTCATGTTTTTGTTTCATATGCAGTGCCAAATAAAGAGGGGGGGAAAGTCTGCTTGTTGGTAAACCAAGCTAAAAGAATGTTGAGATTTAAAATGCCTAAACTTTATCATTCTTCCTCTACAAGAATCAGCTGAACCGGACCAATGCTACCTAGTGAACAACCTCCTGTTTTTATCATGGTATGAGTATAATATGGCATTGTAGCATGACCTGCGTCTGGCTGATAAGTAGCTGGTTGTTTTGAGACAGGCCACAAATAATCCTGACTCCATATATTTGTAGAGATACTGGAATTTAATTAATTTAATCAGAAAAAATTTATTGAATTTTTCAATTAGCAAAACTGATTACAGTCAGGATTTGTAGGCTGTACTAGTAAAAGCTCCAAGTTTCTGTCTGGAATGTTTGGAAACCTGGAGAGAAAAAGGAGAAAAACATAAATTTGGAAAATGATCCTACCTCTGAGATCCTCTCCATGTAAAAAGGAAGGGCATGATTACTTCTACTGGCAGCAGAAAGGCAAGTTGCAAAGGTAGTATAGGTTAAAGCAGCAATGTAACAAGCACATCTCCCTCTGCATACCCTGCACCTGGAGGGAAACCAAGCCAGACTCCATGCAGGACCTGCCTGATACCTGGTTCCTGTGTGGTGCTGATCTTGTGTCCACATTTCCCCTCTGTGGGCTCACAGACACTCACACAAGGTGTCTGGGTGTGCAAGTGTAGTCATGCTTGTGTGTCTTGCCTGAGCTGGGGGAAACAAAGACAGTGAGCTGGCTGTAGCCTTGCTCTTTGCCATTCAGTTTGTTCTTCCTGAGGTGGTAGGGACCCTCTCAGACCCTGCTGAGGTGATGGACAGGGAAGCAAAAAGGGCACATGGAAGAGCTGAGCTTCCACATGTAAGGTGAAGGTGGAAGGTGTGCCTCTCCTCTTGTTCCTAATCCATGAGGGTCCTTTCTTGATAACACTGCCTTTTTTAGGGGAGATGAAGCCTTTTATGAAGCCTCTTCAGGGGAGAGACTCTGCCCATCTGTGAGGGGACAGCTTCTGCCTTTCAATGAGGAGCAAGGTACCTCAGTCACAGGGAGCTGATGTGTGATACCAGAGTGTTTATATGCTGCTCATGAAGCAAGGAAGGTATATCTGCTTCTGGAGGCACTTTGTTACATTTATATTTTTAGTTAAGTTTCCCTAAAATAAGAGACAGCAGGGGAGGACATACTGTCCTCTGCCTACAACCCTTTTCCAGGTGCCAGGATGCCCCAAGGGGCTGAGACACCCAGGAAAACAGGTTCTTCCAGCAAGCTGGGAGAAAAGAATCTTCCAGTGTCTTCTAGAATCCTAGTGATTCCAAATGTTAGCATTCAGAAACCAGTCCTGATCTCCCTGCAAGCTCATTGTGCCCGTGCTGTGGGGGGGACTTTCCCTGTTCCCTTCCAGCTTTATAATCCCCTGGGCCTGTTAATAAAAAGAAGCCACAAGACAGGCAGCTGTTGCAGTGAAACACAGCAGAACACTTCCCCAAAAGACAATATTTATCCAAGGCAAAAAGGAGGAGCTTCCTTATTTTGCAGAGCTATCAGTTTTGCACCTCTCTATCTTTTACATTTATTTCCAGGCTGCATGAGCCAGTGTGACCTGTCATTGTTTGCTTAGATGGATTGTTTTGCCTTCCAGCAAAAATACCAGTTATTGCTAATTCTCTTTTACTGCTGAAGAGATAACTCTGCTTGAGGGAAACCTGATATTGAAGGCTGTGAGATTCTCCCATCTCTCTGAGGAGCTCCCTCCACACACCCATATGGATACACCATCCTCCTCCTTCCCTAGCTTCCTTTCCTCTGATCCGGAGTCTGTTTTACATCCCAAAGAACAACGGGATGTCACCCATAGATAGGATGTCATCCTGCAGATGGGATGTCCTTATAAACCCCCTCCAGACCAGTCTTAGCCCAGGCTGTCCTGCTAAGGTGAGCATGGTCTTGCCCTGGCCTCTCTGCATAAGTACTACTGTGGTTGACAGGTTTTGGGGTGAGTTTTTTCCACTACCCCAAAACAATCCAGTGATCATGTGCTGGAGAATGACAGCAGAATGGCAGTGATGGCAAGACTGATTATGCTGGGTTGGATTCACATGCAAGCTGACAGTCCAGCCACAGGATCAGGGCAGGCAGACATGATGGCTCTGGATTTGAGCACACTGAGGTGTGTGAAAGGCATAAAAAGAAATAGTTACTGACTAGAAACCAGCTAGAAGCTCTGGGTGAGGCATCCATGTTTGTATTACCCATTTTTATTAGGGGAGTGCCTGCAGAATTATTTTTTTGTGGGAGTGGAGCCAAGTAAGGAACCTCACCATTCCTTCTGGAGCAGTTCAGAGGTCTCTCCTCAGCAACGTATTCTTGGTCAATGGCTACTCCATGAAAGCTGGGACAATCCTCTTTCATCTCTTGTTTATGCCAGGGCTCCCTTAGGATAAAGACAGTTGCTGCATCTTCTCACTCTCTAAAGGCATTGCTGTGTTTGGGGGAACAAGGGAGGAATCTGCCAGTCTGCATCCACAAGGCTGGGCAAAGAAAGCCACAAGACCTTTTCTTGTGGCCCACAGATTGGGAGGAAAAAACCCGGGGAAATCTCTTCCAGCTGCTTTTTCTCACTCATGGCTTCTAAGCAAGACATTTTGTTCCTCAGGGCACAAGGGAGGTTGGGTATGTTGTCTCCTCTAACAACCCCACACCAAGCACAAGGAAGGTGTTTCCCAATACCTTATCCCTCTTCACAGCTGAATTCAAGGGCAGATCCAGGGCTTTTCTTCAGCCACTGAGGATGTGGCAAGCTGCCTGCCTAGCAAGACACAAGGTCTCAGGCTGCCTGTCCCTGCTCCAAGCCCTATGGAGCTCCTGACATGCCTCCATTTCAGATTTTGGACTGAACAGCTCCAATCCACAGACTGTGAATGACTCAAATGCTCTTCATCAGCAGTTGTTGAATCTTTCCCTTTTACTTTCCAGGAAGGGGGAAGAGACTGTTTTATTCACTTTGCTGGGGTGGCAGAGGACAGAAACAAACTGTAAAAAGGAACAGCATATTCCAACATTATTCAGAACTTGAGGCTTACTGCATGCAATCTGCCCTTCCAGGATTTCAGTCCTCTCATGAGTGATATCTTAATTTGCATCCAATTACAAGTAAAGTGTGCACCATTTAACTTTCTAAGGGGATTCTGACAAACTGACATGTGAGATGCTCCTCATAGCTTAATGATAAACTGGTTGCAGAAAGCTACTGCAACTTTGTGTGTGTGGTTGTATCACTGCTTTTCAGAGAGCCCAGACTGCTCATCTTTGTCACATGTTCCATGCTGCAAACTTCTCAGAGAGATTTTTGTTTTGTTGGAGAGTGAAAAAAAAAGGGGAGAGAGTGAAAAGTCCATTTTTTAAAGGAATGTCATGCAAACCCCCCTCCCTGTGGTGCTGAAGTCCTGAGCAAAGGGTTTGTTTTATTACTAATATTTCCTTTTACTACGATGATGATTAGAGGTATCAACGATTTTACTGGGCATGGTGCAAACATTATAAATTGCCTCTCCCAGCCTCTCAAATTACCAATAATCTAACAGTCTGATGTCAGCAAATCTGAAACCATCAAGTGGCTGGGAATTTATCACCCCAGAGAGGAAAGACACAATCACTGATCACCTCCCCCCACATGCTCAAGCCTTTCACTCAGTCCCCTATGCAGTGTCTTCTTTTTCCTTTAAGAAAACAGAGCAAACCAAAGGTCTGTGCCATGACCCAGGATTCTGTAGGTCCTAAGACTCCAGGGACTGTTGGTAGGGAGCCGAGCCTGATCTGTGGAAGGTTTGCAGCAAGTGGCATTTTGCAGCCTGGCAGCCTTCATATCTGGGAGGGTTCATCTGTGTATCCTGCCAGCCCAGCCTTTTTAAAGCCTTTACTAAACAAATTCCAAAGGGATGCTGCCAGGACACCACAACCAACATGGCTCAGATTTTTAAAGAATCACTCCACTGCTATTGTTTGAAGGGTATTTTCTATTTCTGCTATTCTTTTTGCTGAGAGGTGGTGACAGCCATGGAGAGATGCATTTGTCAACATGCATAATTCTCTCCTGGCTAAGGCCAAGGCAATACCCTTTCCTTATCTCAGACAGCAGTCCATTGACTGACATTATTAATGGTGATGTCAATCAATGGACCCTTGACTTTGTTAATTCCTCTCCAGCTCAGTCACCAGCCCCCAAGGAGGATATGGGGTTCAAACTGGTCATGTGGCCAGTAGTTTTTACAAAAGTTTTGTGTGTCATGTTGATATGACTGACTTCCACAAACAGCCAACTTCCCAGTCCTCCAGTAAAAACCCCCACAAGTCTCAGTTCCTTCCTTGCCCTAGATAAGCCAAATTTTAGCCTCTGGGGAGCTGGTAGGCCCAAATTCTGGAGCAGACAACTGTATTTCAGCCACATGGTACTGGTAACAAAAGGCAAGATCTGTGTGAAAATTTTTCCCCCTTTAGTGCTGAAGGTGGGGAGCTGAGAAAAACTTGCATCCCTCATTCCCTCCCTGGTGCAGGTGGTTTGCAGAGTGCAGAGCACCACGTGGGCCTTGGCTTTTGACCATGTTGGAGCACAACAAGCAAGGGAGACTGAAGCTGCCCTTCTGACAAGCAAGAAAAGGTGCATCATCCTCAGACAACTCTATTCCCCTCCTGAGAGGTCAGCTCCCCATGGAAAAAGGGGAGGTGCTCTTTTGGGTGATGGGGAGTGCTTAAATCAGTTGAGAAAAGAAGGCCTGAAATCTTGTTTTTTTCTGTTTTAGGAATGAGAAATGAAGTATTTTCTCATCAGCTTGGTCTTTTTTCATTACAAATAAAGCCAAGTACCACCTGAATTTTCCTCTGACCTGCTGCAGGAATGGGTGAGTTAATACCACTGTAACATCACGGATGCCAAGAGAGTTCATTTGAAGGGGACTAATGAGAAAAAAAAAAGACATTTAAAACCCTCTTTTCTTTTGTTAACACTTAATCAATTCATATTTTCAACAAAGAGCTGGGAAAATGGATTCTGAAAAAGAGTCACAAGCCACCCAGAACCATGAGGGATCTCCCACCACTCTTGCTGTGCCTGTGGCTCCATGTGCCTTGGTTACTTGGTCATTTTATTTGGATGCTGCAGCAGGAGCATCTCACACAGGTCTGAGGCTGTCAGCCTCAAGGATGCCCTAGTGAAGCTAGGGGAGTCAGTTCAAACATCCCCTGGCATTTCCAGCAGCCTATGTGAGTGCAGCAGATACCTTTAGCAAGATTAGAGGCTCTGAAGCCAATCTAAAACATGCTGGGACCTTCTTACAAAGAAGCATCTGTAGATGCAGCTAACACCTCAACTCAAAACAAAGAAGTAGTTTTCAGCTTCAGGTAAACACCATCCCTATAGGAGAAAGGCAATTTCATCCTCCTGTGTGGCTGAATGACCAAACTAAAGCAATTGAGCTCTTGTGAAGTGTCCCCTACCAATACAGAAGCAGTGTGGGCCCCCAGTGCCCAGTCCTTCTCCCATAGTGTCTCATTTCTGACTGAGAGACAGATCTTGCTGTAGATTCAGCTGCAGGGCTCTCCTCTCCCCCAGGGGCCTGTTGCCTTCATAAACTACCCTGGCTTTGCTCTTGTGTCCTGTGCTTTATGGCATGAGTCTGACACTCACTGGTTGCTTTACAGCCTTCTGCCTACTCCTACAATGTTTATCAGCACAGGACTGAAAGGCCAAGGATGAATGTAAACAGGGCTCCTGGGTCCATGGGCAGAGGTTTTGTGTGGGGGTTGCTTGGATCAGTTAAGATCCATAGATGTCACTCTCTCCAGCTACCTGGAAGGAGATTGTAGGGAGCTGGGGGTCAGTCTCTTCTCCATGAGGAGAAGCTCCTCCCTCCAGCAACAGGACGAGAGGAAATGCCCTCAAGTTGTGCAGGGAAAGTTTAAATTAGGTGTTAGGAAAAATTTCTTCACTGAAAGGGTGGTCAGGTGTTGAAAGAGACTGCCCAGGGAATCATTATCCCTGGAAGTGTTCAAAAGGCATGTGGATGTAGCAACAGGGGATATGGTTGAATGGAGAACATGGCAGGTGTGGGCTGAATGGCTGGACTTTACAGTCTCAGATGTCTTCTCCAACCTTAATAATTTTGTGTCCTCCAGGCCCTGACACAGCTGCAAATGAGCAGTTGTAAAAGTTGTGAGTGAGTCTTGGGTACAGCGAGACCGTTCAAGTCTCTTGTGTCTGGCAGTGGGCAATTGCAGACACATGAAGAAGAGCCTAAGAACAGATCGAGCCCAGAGTGTGATGGTTTTCACAGCCTCCACTAATGTATGGTTTCTGTATTTTATGATGCCTTTGTCTACCCTGAATCTGTCCATCCTTTGCTGTCCAGCATCCAACACATCCTGCTGTGGGCAGTTCTGCAGTGTCACTACACATCATGGGAAAAGCTCCTGTTCCCCCTGAACATTATGAATCTGCTGTCTCTTGCCTTTCTTTGAGTTCCCTGAGCTTTTTTATCAGAGGAGGCAGAAGTTAGTTATCTTTGCAAATTTCTTCCATGCCATCTGAACTACTGATTTCATGCCAATGGGCACAGAATGGCTGAAGGCTGCAACCTCTGTGTGCTCCAACATGTCAGCCAACATGCAGTGGATTGGTAGCAGACTCTGTGTCTTGTCTCTGCCTTTGAAAAAGTTGATTTTAGTAACTTGATGGCATAGAGGGAAAGGGATGGAGGTACCTAGGCAGATGCTTCTCTCTAGTTTTTCAACTACTAGACTGTTTCAGACAAAAGAGAGCCAACAGCACTGTGAAACCATGGCTTCTCTTGCCTTATCCCTGTCTGGCTGGTTGCCAGGCCAGCTAGCCAGATGAAATCCCATGGCATCTCATTGTTTGCTATGACCTGATGCCGAAAAATGCACTTTTTCAGTCCATGTTCTTGTGTGCCACCCATCTCCTGAGCTGCCCTATGGAAATCCAGTTTGAGACAGGGAATGATGTCTAGCTGTACTCTTATCTCCCCCACAGAAATTAGTATTTTATATGTTTGCTTTTTTTAAAAAAAAAGTCAGGGCCTTGGGAAAACAATCCATCCTGTCCCTCAAGTACTGGGATATACAAACACTGAGACCTTGGCCTCAGTGTCAAAGGTCACTGGAATAAGCTGCACCTCTCTGCTCTCTCTCTCCAACTGCTTATTCTTTTAATTCTACCCTTCAACTCTGAATGTGTCCCTGGATATTATTCCTTCAGACAGCCAGTCCCCAGCAGCTTAGAGGATACTCCTGCCTGCACAAGAGCAGCTGGATCTCCTCTGCATGCCTGCAAGGCTAAAACCCGCTGATTATTTCATGGGAAAAGATGGGAGGCAGAGACCTGGATAGCCAGAGCCGAATAGCTTAACTCCTACACTGCTGGATCTCCTACCCCATTGCTGTGCTGGTGGTCTGGCAGAGTGTGTGCAGAGTGTGTTGTGTGAGTGTAGCAGGGGCTACCTGGACGCCCTCACTTTTGAAAGAATTGTTGGTGGAAGGGAAAGAGGTGAGGTGGTACCAAGCAGCAGGGAAAGACATGCAGCTTGAAAATAACACAGCAACTGCAGATTTCGAGGAGACACAGCAGAGAGGAGCTGGGAGATGTTGCTGCATTTCTAGACAAGGGGAAAAACATCAGGGCTGAGTATCCTTTCTGAAATGGTCGTGTTATAGTCACACTGGGCTTTTTCTCACCTGGAATAATTTTCTCCTTTCAGAGGAAGCATCATCATTGCTCTTAAAGGGTCAGGCTGGTATTGAGAGTGAGCCAAAGAAGCCATTCTTTGAGGAGGGCCCCTGGGTGCCCTGCAGATGGTGAAGGCAACCAGTAGCCTGCAGTAGGCGAGAAGTGGGCAGGTGGTGGCACAGTTCCTCAGAAGAAAAGCCCCTCCGTTTTCTCCCTCAAAGCCTCCTCCAGTAACTGGAGCCTTCAGTCCTCTCCAGAGCTCTGCTGGATCCAGAGGCCTTTGCCAGGCCTTCTGCCTTGCTTTGGTGAGCAGGAAAATCTCTGGGGGAGAATTTGCTCTTTTACTCCTTCAGCTTGGCTGTCTGCTGGGCTTTGTTCCATCCTCAGCCCCAGCCACTATGCAGCTCCAAGCTGGACCCCATTCCTTCCTTCCCCACACCCCCACCTCTTGCAGCACTACCCTGCAGCTGTGCCTTTGCCAGAGTGCGAGTGCAGGCTCTCAAAAACGGCCCTGACGCTTTGCCAGGACACTCGGGGATTATTTGCAGTGCCCTCCTTGTCCAGATCACTCCAGTTCTTGCTCCCAGATAGTCCTGTTTGCTTCTGTTCCCCACCTCTTGAGTGCAGCTAGAGTGTGGTGAGGCATGCGAGCTCTTTGGTGTACCCCCAGCAGGGAAAAGCAGTCCTACACCCTATTTGCAAACGAGGACTCTCCAACCCCCCTGCGCTTCTCTCCCTCCCCCGTGACAGCCCTGCTGCTCCTCCCATACGCGGAGGGAAGGCTGCCTTGCTGGGCACAGACACGTCCCCGCAGGGATGCCTGTCGTGCTGGGGAGCAGCATCAGCCTGCCGCAGCTTTGAGCCGAGCTGTCACAATGTGAGTGGGAAGTGGCAGCACAAAGGGACTCGCAGCCCGTATGGATCTGCCCACCAGCCTGCCTCCTCGCTCCCTCCATGCCCAGGCTGTGGCTGGCTTCCTGCAGCCATTGCCAGGAGGAAGGTGGGGACAGAGGGATGCAGAGGGGACGGTGCCCCACACCCCAAGAGCCTCAGAGCCTCAGCTGCTCCGTGCTGCACGGACCTCCTTTTATGCGATGGCTCTGGGTTGAAGCCAGCCTGGTATTGGGGTGTGCGTGAGGAGAAATATGTCCTTGGGATAACACCCCACAACGGATATCACGACGCCACTTGCGCCTCCTGGAAGAGAAGTTTCAGCATGTGTTACTCGGATCTCTCTGCTGTCCGCTTCATCCCGAGTTCGCTGCGCTTGGTGGAAGCAGTTCAGTCAGCTTTGGATTGCATCTGTGTCAGCAGGGAACAGCAAAGCCTGCCAGCTGAGACGGGAGATGCCAGCAAACCAGTGGCGCCCTCTCCTGCCTTATCCTTCCTTTTCGGTTTGCAGCCGAGTCCTCGCTGTCTTTACAGGGTTTTGTGGGATAAAATACCCACTGTCTCCCCCCTCCCCGCCCCCTCCACTCCCTCCAGGAAAGCAAAACTTAGCGCATCCTCCTGGAGACCTCTTCTTTCTCAGCAGTTTGCGAACCACCACTCTTGCGTACAGTTTGGCATCTTTCCCCCTTCTGCCTCTCATTTCCATCTAACAGACTTTAAAATCGTGCAGACTCATTTATTTCCTTTGTCGTGTGTTCCTGACGAGAGATTTCCTGGCTCCTAGAGTGGATTGAGGTCTGAGCGAATCCTGTGCTCACCTATCCTGCCCTAGCAGTCCTGATGGTGGCAGCTGGGCTCTTTCTACCTGCAGCACACCCTGGGCTTTGTTTGCAGCTGCCTGGTACGTGGAGCTGTACAAATCCACACTGGAATGCAGTGGAAAGGGAGAGGTCTGATTCCTTTGGTAAAGGGCTTGCAATTCCAGCAGTGGGGTCCTGCAGCAATGAATCAGCCTCACACTGACACAAATGGCCCTGCAAACTCAGGTGTAAGAACTGAATTTGCAAGGTGATTTTTCATCTATATAAACACCATTTAAGATTGTATTAATTATTTCACAGCAAGTGATCACATCTAAAGGGGAGAGAAGACATTTTGTCATTGACTGTAGTAGTTATAAAATGAGAATATGATGCAGATTTGGAGGCTGAGGTTGTTTTGTAGGGACCAGGAAGTTACCTTTCCACCCAGATCTCATGTGTGAATACAGAACACTCTGCAGTGAAAAAACATGCACACTGCTCTGCATATGATGCCCCTATGAGGTGCCTCTCTGTTTAGGTAGAGTTTTCCAGCAGTCAGTTGTCCTTCATAACCTGAGCAGCCAGTGGTGCAACTCACAAGATGGCCAGAAAGTTGTCTATTTTTGTGGCTATTGCCGTTAATGAAAACTTCCAGCTTAAGAGGGAGTGGCAGTAGCTGTAACGTGGCACTAAAGGCAGTGGTTCTGGTAGCAAATGATGAAGCCTAAGAAAACTCTGCAGGCTTGAGATCATGGGAAATACAAGGATCTCTGACCTTCTATAGTCTACACACTTTTTTTTTTGCCAGCTTTGAACAGCAAAGAGGGAAGAGGTTGGCAGGTAAAGGGTGAAGTTGGGATGTCCACTGATCTGTGTGTGTCCTTGCTCTGAAGTTTGACAGGGCTGTTGGAGACCTTCAAGTCATTCTGTTTTCCTTTGGCAGCAACTGCAGTCCAGCCCTGAGGGAGGAGGACCTTGCTAGCTGATTTGGAATGTGGTTTTATTGCATTGATGCTGACTCAGATGGTTTGCAAGGGTAAATTCTGAACCTCATCTACCTGCTACTGTTTCCTTAGATATCTGGGGAGTCAGAGCACGGGAGCAGACCATCTGTCACCCCCAAATCTAAAGAAATATTTGAAAAGTTCACTTGGAAACAGAAATGTTCATAGGCCAGGGGTCAAATGTGGGACCTCTTACACTTGAATAACCCCATATGGACTGGTATTGGCAGGAGCCAGCACCCTCTAAGGCACACAGACATGCTGCATTACGCTTCTGAAATGCATGGCCATGCATGAAGTCTGCCAGAGTCAGGAAGAAACATCTGCAAAAGAAGCACCAGATTTTGATGTAATGTGTACTGCCTTCCATTGGATCAGAATCAAAACTCGTGGGGAAGAGAGAGAGTTGTCCATTCCTAGCTTGCTCTGGTAAAATGGTCACTCCTCCTGCCAGCCTTCAGCAAGGGATTAGATCCCCTCAGCAAAATGACACCCCACAACCTACACCCCAGGGGCACCCACCCCGGACATGAGCTGCAAGAACAGAGGAAAATTTGTAAATCCCTTTTGGATTTGGGGCTTTTAACCCTGCCATGTCACTGTGAGCCCAGGAACTGCCAAGAAGTGCCAATATTTTCTAATATAAGTTGTGGATGACCAAGAGGGGATTAATTACATATCAATTCACTCTGCTTGTTCAACCACTGGAAGTTTTTGGATACAGACAGAGCAATAAAAGGCTGAGCTCAGCTGTCACTCGGTGGTGAAGAAGGGCTGATGCCCTTTGGCAGTGGTAGTGGAAGAAATAAGTTGGGATGAGGTGTTCTACTTGCCCAGTGAGAATCTGGCTGGAGATTCAAGAAGTGGCTTTAAGGTTCAGATTCCTCAAGGGAGAGTAAAGCTGGGGATGGAGAGAGTGACCATAAGCAAAATATGCACTACTTCAGTGTTAAACATCTTGAAATACTGTGGGTTTCTTTATTCCTAAAAACACAGCAACCTGCTGGTTACTGTAGGCTACAAGGTATGCTTGTTCTTAGGCTTTTTCCTCTGATCCTTAGAATTATAAATCTGTCTTATTGCTAGTGGGTGAAAGCTCAGGGATCTAAATCAGTATTATGAAACTGGAAATACACCATCTGAAAGCCCTATTTCACGGCTGCAAAACAGCCAGAGTTGACAATACTGCAGATAACTCAGGTCCAAAGTATCTGAGTTAATTTCCAAAGGTTTCTCTCCTGCATTTCCTCCTCCTAAAGGCTCCTGACTGCTCTGATGAGGGTGATCTTGATTAATAATGCAGAGAGGTGTGAGAAGGCAAAAGCAGCATCAATCCCTAGAGGCAGTTCAATAAAGCAACAAATGGTTTTCTCCTGAGGTGTGTATTTATCCTGACAGTGCTCTGATGAGACAGATGGAAAGCTAGATAGGAAGGCTGGTTCTGGTGACTCCTGGAGCAACAGGCATCTTGAGTGGCTCCCTTCTGCCTCATGACAGACTATAGGCTTTGTGTCTCCACTTCCTCAGCAGAAGTACTGATGAGATCCTGGCTCCTTACAGCCTCAGCTCCTCAGAGCTCAGCAACAGAGAACACAAGCTTTCTGTCCCACGGGCCCCAGCCACTCTGGTGAGTACAGCTTTAAACTTCACTTCAAGGGGGAGCCAGAGCAGCAAATATGTAGTCAAGGATTTAAAAGGAGTGATTGGCATGGGAACCTCTTCTGTGTCAGTTCTGTGGCTCCTTTACCAAAATGGCACAATGTGCATGGAGAGGCCAAGGATCAGCAGACGTGGTCTAAATGCTCTTGCTATGGTAATTTATATAAACTGCATCATATCCCATGTGATGATGCCCTGATTAGCTCACTCCCCTGTTTCCTATTCACATTGCTCAGATGAGTCTCAGTGCTGGTAGAGGCAGCAGTGCAGTAATAGAGGTTCTCAGCATGGACGAAATGGCACTCAGTTCCCTTCAGAAAATCAGCCCATCTTCCCACACAGAGGTCTAGACTAGGATTCTCCTATTCCCTCCTGTCCTGAACAAACCCTTGAACCACTGCCAGTGTAACTGTGCTCTGTCTTCCTGCATCTTACTGGCAGGAGCTGGTGCAACCAGCCACCACTCAACACCTTCCTGACATGCTTGTACAGACAGTGCTGCTGCTCTTGGCTCCTCAAAACCATGCTGGGAGCCCATTATTCCAAGGCCTTTTTGACTCTGGGCTCTACCACCAGCTTTAAGATTGCAGCCCACCTTCTGGGATGGGAATAAATGGGCTGTATATGTGTTTGTCAGTACTGGGTATGTGGCCTGCAGCACTGCATGCAGGCAGAATGGAAATATGTGAGAAACAACATTAGCAGAATGTCCAGAGGGACAGACTGTGGTGGCATACATGCACCTCCACACCCAGACAAGTACTCTCAGTGCATGCAGTGACAACTAGCCCAAATGATACTTAACATGAACCAAAAGGAAAAAAGCAGCTCAACAAGTCAAACCCTTGGCAAAATGAAACCAATGTGAAAATACATCTGCAAAAAATATGGCAAATTAACAACCTTACTCATTAACAAATTCTCTTGTGATGAGTAATGTCTCCTGGCACCTAGCAAGCAGTCAACCTCAAGCTAGCAGAAGTCAGGAAGGATGTTGAATAATCCTGCTTTTTGCATCAGGTGATCATTCTGGAGGCATGTGTCTTCCCTGGCTCTTTTAGAGGCTCTAGCCCTTTCAAAGGAAGGCTGCAAGCCGCGGTTGCAATCCATGAATATGATCCCTGAAATGCAGTTATTTCTTTCAAGGATGTTGCCCCTCTTTTGCAGGAGCTCCAGTTTTTACTTCCCCTTCTGCTCTCTAACCTATTAAACCAGAGACAATATGTTGCTGTAGGGAAGTCAGAAACTACTAAAAGTGGTTTGTGATCTGCTAAAAATGTAGGAAGTTTTTTCTGGCCTTTTGGGTAACTGTGTGAACTGCCACCCTTAATGAATGGAGGGCCACAGACCTCACCCACTCAGCTTGGGGGCCAGCAATGGCAGATTTTTTCACTGTGTTATGTTGTTGCTCAACGAGTTGTGCAACCACTCAATGGGCCTGCACCCATTACCTCATTATTTCAAATAGCATGCTGCCAGCCTCAGATAAAGGGGAACTAACGACCTCCTGCAGTGTCAGGGATTTGTTTGCATTGTTTTCTACGTCAACAACTGTGAACATTTTCCCTGGAGTGAAGAAACTTCCTCTAGCTGGGTTCTTTCTGAGGACCAAATGAGTAGAGGAGTGGCATGTGGCCATAGTGCTTCATACTGATAGACAAAAAAACCCTGTAAATATATTTGTTTGTTTAAGGGTTTTTCTTTTCTGATGTGATTACAATTTTTTCTATGCCTTTGCAGTATCAGGGATGTTGAGTCCTCTCTTTCTCACTTTTGATGGAATACTTGTAAACTATCAAAGAGGTGCCTAACACAGAGATGTGACTCATGACTTTACATCTGATAGCCAGTTGCCAGCCCTGAATAATTCCCAGGTTCCTTTTCCTGCAATCCTCCTATAAACAGCTCTCCAGGGTACACAGATCTTTGATATGAGCTCCTGAGCCACCTGCTCTCTCTTCACCTGCTGTTCTTTTTCTCTTGGCATGAAATGTCTGGCTAAGGCTTCTGTCCCATAGGACCTAACAGCTGCTGAACTGGGTTATTATCCACAGGGAAAGGAGCTAGGGAAACAGAGAGACCAGTAACTTAGCTCTAATTTTTTTTCTCCAAGCAAGGAACATTCATAGAGTAAAAGGCAAGGAAAGAAGCTTTGTTTGAATTGTCAGCTTTGTGTTGTGTCTCCCCATCCATCATGAGTGATCAATCTACATGGCTTCTGCCAGCCCAAAACTAATTCTTAGTGCCCAGCAAAACAGAGATTTGCTCCCTGCACCAAGAGAGAGCTCCTGTTAACTCACCCCAAAGTTGTATTAGCTGGTTTTGCTAAGTCTTCTGCAAGGCACTATGTATCTGTATTCAGCTTGTGTTTCATTACATTCACCATATCCCTATCCAAGATGCAGCCTGTACTTTTCCCTCCTCTACACTACCTCTTGTCAGCTTGGGATGAAACTCTTACTTTTTGGAGTTTGTCCTTCCATATTATTGTACTAAAAAGTACTCAGACTGAATGGGCCTATGGTCAAGTAATCCAGCCCACGCCATATGACTGATGGTGGAAGATAGTCCTCTGGAGCCTGCAGGGAGTTGTGCAGAGTTAAACCACCTGAAAGTATTGTGCTGCCCTTAGGCAAAGCTGTCAGATGGTACAGTGTGATTATTTCTATTATTTGCATCCTTTTCTTCCCTCTCTATCCTCTTTCTTCTTACAAGAATACCAGATTTAGTCTGAGTACCACAATGCACCAATTGCAATGAGACCTGGTGAAATTCAGTGTCAGACTATTTCTCAAGGAGTCATTCAAGACCACCTGCACAAACTCTCTTTTTCCCTCCCCTTCCAAAAGAGAACACCCTTAATTCTCCTTGAAGTGGTTTCCCTCTCTGATCTAGCAAGCACCCTTTGAGCCAATTTGCTGGAGAGAAAGCCTGAACCAAAGGAGTTTCCACATTTCTGATTTGGGAAATAGAGATTACAAAAGGGGTCAGCCCAGAGCAACAAGCAGGAAAGTTTAGCTGTTGACTAGATCAGTGGTCTCCAAAGTGGGGTGTGTGCACACCATGGGGTGCACAAAACTATTCAAAACTTTTTTAATGATAGTGGTATGCAAATCAAAAAAAGTTTGGAGATCATGGATCTACATTTACCACAACACTCCTGCCCTTCCATGCTGCTCTGTCTGGAGGGGCTTAGCTCTACATTTATGTCCAAGGAGCCAATAGGATCAGCCATTGCAAGGACACTTTAAACTTGGTTATGAACAGAAAGGCCTCAGAGATGGCCACATGAAAAAGGGATGACCAGGGAGAGATCTCTGATGGCTGGGTTTCTGCATATACATGAGTCAGAGGCAATTACTTGCCCTGTGGGCAAGCAGATCTCCAAGGGCTGGCACGAGTCCATGCTTGCCAAGTGGTTGTTTTCTGTTTTCAAGGTGATTCTCTGAAGACCTGAACATGAATGCTGACAGATGGTGATCTCTGGTATAGTGAATGTGAGTGTTTTTAATATAAGGACACACATTTTATTACCATTTAGAAAGCAACACTTAGGCAACAATAAAGGGCAAGAGATATTTTGCCCCATTAACCTGGACATTTGCATACTCATAGTTTGCTGTTGTGTTAGGTAATTTGCCCCATTAATATGGATATTTACATACTTGTAGCTGGCTCTTGTGTTAGGCATTGCCGAATGCTGCAGTAACATCAATCCTGTCATCTTAATGAAAGTAAAAGATGTGAAGCCAAAGAAGGCACATATCTGTCCACTGATGATTTAGGGACATGGGTGTACTTTAGTGTGTATGTTTTTTTGAAAACATTTCTACTTTTCTACAATTATCTAGGTGCGTAGTGAGAAAATGAGTGCCGCCTCTGAACAACTGACGTTTTGAAGTGGTTATTACTAGGTTTCAGAGTTAAATGACCTAGCTGAAAGGATGGAGGCAGTGTACACCTTCTGTCATTTTGAGAGAGGCAGAAGAGACACTGCTGTGACCAGAGATTGTAGTGCAGCTGTAAGATTAAGCACTTGGAAGTCCACTGAAAAGCACTTTGCTAGTTCTGAAGGCGTCACTATGGAGCAAAGGGGCAGAAGGACACATTGAACTGAAGGAAAGGTACCAGAAGCAGTAGCTGGTGACAGTCTCTTCTTCTGCAGTGTTTGTGTGAAGTGGTCTTTGGGAGTGTAGGTATCAATGGAGGCCCATTTTTTTGCGTCTCTAGCAGCCTGGGGAACCTTGCAAGCTGCACATATTGCAATCTGAAACTCAGATTATTTTGGAACAGAGTGGTGGTGGGCAGGCACAAAACATCCCACCTTGCCTCAGAAATGTGCAACAGTTGGTGGGGCACTGAGCAAGGCTCCCTGCCAGCCTGCTCCCACATTACACTGCCCCCTTGGACAGCCTCCAAGTACTTAGAAGCAGCTGCTCTGTTGAGACGTGCAGGAGATCTGGTGCAGCAGGAGGAGATGGTCTGTCACCAAAGTGGCATGAGGGTGGGCTTATATCAGAGACATTCATTTTGGCTGACAAGATGGCAATAGGTTAATCAAGCAGGAAAAGCAGTGAGCAGAAGGTGCTTTAACCCTTTCCTGGTTCCTTGCAGGCTCTGGAGAGAGGAATCAGTCCTTAAGTCACCCTCAGATGTGTGCATGCACCTCCTTGTCTAGCCTGCTTTCCAGGCTTTCACTCCAATTCCCCACTGGTGTTCAGGCTATCTCTGCTATCTTCTTCCACCACTCCACTCCTTCTTTGAGGCTTTTTGGCAGTCCCGGGTCATGGCTGGGAAAGCCACAGTGTCCTGGGCAGGCTGGGGAGGAAACCCTCAAATGGCACCATTAGTGATCAGCTCTCAGCTCACTAAAGAGATGATTATTTAGGAAACTAAGCACCAGAAAGTATGCTAATGGTTAACTGCCCTCTCTTGCCCTGTCTGTACCTGATCTCAGGAGGAGACTGGCATCATGCATTGCTGTCCTTCAGCCCCTGTGGACACTACATGGACCCCTGTTTAAAAAGATGTGGGTGTTCATGCATGTGCTGTATCATTAGAGCAGTTACACTGTTCTTCCATCAGTTTCTACTATTTAGACTGTTTTGTGGTTTGTTTGGACCGATTTTTCTTTTTTCAGCAAAATCTAGAGGTACAGACTGTGATGTCTTGGTAATAATACAGTGCCTCTTTCTATGCAGGGATGCCCCAGAATTTGTCTGAATCCAGTGAAAAAAAAAGGCTTTATCTTAAAATAACTAGCTTTTCTCTTTTGTAGCACGACAAACCAAAACCACATCTGCTCCACACTGAGTTCATTTGTGCAGGCTCCTGATCACCTCACATTTTAATATTGCAGCTATAAACCCTGGAGGGGAAAGGTGGTGGTCAGAATGGTGTCTTGCAGAAATGCCACCAGGCACAAGGCTGACGGCCACACTGTGAGGCCTTGCTTTAATGATCTTTATTTCTTTGAGCTATGCAAATAGCTACAGCCTCTTCCTTCTGTGCCTGTCTAAGGCCAGAAGGCTGGTGGCTCGATGGAGGCTGCTGTTAAGGTGGCGAGTAGAGAGAAAGTGATGGAAAATTCATTGGCAGATCCATTGCTTGCACACACACAGACTGAAAATAAAGCAGATAAACATCAAGAACAACATTTGCAAAGCATTCAGCCAGTTCTGGCTTCACCTGTACATAATTTTCAGATGTTCTTGGCATCAGATCCTGGTTTGTGGTGTGGGGAGGGGGGGAAGAGAGGAAGGACTGAAGCATGAAGTCCTGTGTTTGACTTGAATACATTGCACTCAAAAGCAGGAATGGTGCAGTTGGCCATCTATTTGATTGGGAAAGTAGCATTTGAGCTTGACTCCCTATTACTGGTGAGCTTTTCAAGCAAGAAAGACCCTGCCTTCAGCATAAAAGATATAGGCTCAAGTTCCAGGTTATTATTTTTATGTACTCATAATCCCTCAAGTTAAAAATCCTCCTGGCATAGCTCTAGGCAAAGATGGGATTTGGTAACTACTGTCATTACTATTTTTTTCTTTTCAGAATGGCAGATCTCTATTTTCTGCAACCCCACCTAACCCCCCACTTTTCCCACTGTATGGATTCTTGCTTATGTTGCTTTTCCAGCATTACTAATCTAAAGGGGTTACTACCTCTTGTTCCCAAATACATTCTTTGCAGCAGCTTGGGCTGTTCTGCCAAAAAGGAAGCAGCCAGTGCAAAGCATTCTAGCATGAGTCAGAAATCCTTATGGATGAGCTAAACAGAGCGGAGCAGAAACCAGGTCAACAGCAGCTCTCAGGAGAATGTAGCTATATCCCTGGAGTGGCCCTTCTGATCTGTCCTCCCAGACCTTCTACTTCCCTGTTCAGTCACACCTATGCCAGGAAGGGCGTGCATAAAATCTTTGTGTGGATAAGGCAGGATGTACTGACCAGTCACAGCATGTTTCATTTTTCCTTAGGAAAAATTCATCGATTAACTTACTGGAAGTGTTTTCCACCCCTATCAGTGAAGCAAAGCCTGTCTGCTCTCCTTCAGAACGGTGTTTTGCGAGTGAGGATCCCCTCCTGTGTGTGTCTCTACAGAAAGCATCGGTCAAGTCCCCCATCTCTCTCAACACGAACATTACAAACCAGAAGCAGAAAACACCGCATCCTCCCCCTTGTGGTGATGTTGGAGTCTCTGCGTCACGAGAAATCCAAATGCTAGGACAGCCAACAAGCTTGGAATTGGAATGAATTCGTCTGGCAAGCTCCAGTTCTGGTTTATTATGTAACCCTGCAGGATGTATAGGTATATACAGGATGTATAGGTAGAGGGTGGCAGCATTGCCTGCTGAAGTGTGTATCAGGCCACACAAATGGAGCACAGCTGCCAGCTGCATCCCAGGAGTGAGCTGCAACAGAGCTCCCATCCAGACTTGACAACATCTTCCATGGATGAAGCATGCATTCGTGCTTGGCTAAGAGATTTTCCTGGCTGCAGTGTGTTGGCAGGGCAAAACGGTGGGGCTGTGGTTAAAAACATCTCAAGAGCTGCTTTCTGCCTTGTGCTACCACCCCAAAGCAATTTTAACAGTTTCCTGATATCCCCTTTCTGCCCTACCTCTAGTGCAGTGTGTGGCTCCCTTTGGTCCCAGGCTCTCTCCATTTTCAGCCAGACTTAGTTAAAAGATGGAAGAGATAGAAAGATAGCTAAGCAAAGATAGCTGAGTGCGGGGCATTGCAACACATTGCTCCACAAAGTCAGGTACAACACACATCTGACAATGCACTGCTGGAAATATCTTTCAGGCTGCTTCTGTGAGGAGGTGATGTATATTTAACTCGTGCTCCAGAGATTACCATGGCTTCCAAGAGGAAGGATTTTGGGCAGAGTGTGATATGCATTTTTCATGGCAAAGCTGCAGTAATGTGATGCCAGTGGTACAGCTCTAGGAGTTTGAACATAAACAGGAGCATCCTGATGGGTCCCAAGTAATGTTATATCCGTGGCTGTAATCTTCTGCAGACGCACAGAGAAGATAATTTGTAGCTGTTTGCATGCATTTAGTGCTTTACAGGAATTAAAAATCCAGTCAATTTGATGGTCTCTCCTTGCAACCAATTCTTTAATTCGGTATATATTGTTAAAATTAAATTACATGAGAATCTTAGCTTTAAAATAAGCTTAAAAGAGCATTTGGGATTTAATTATGAAACTTGACTTTTAAGTGACTAGCATCAGTGGATGGGAACCTCTCTGCTCAAATATGAGGAGTTAATGTCAGTGAAATTATATAAATTTATCCACATTATCACTTTTAAGGGCACTTGTTTCACGTTTCCATATGCTTTCTCACATACACCAAAGCCAATTTAAAATGATAGTCAAGATTTGTATGCAGTATTTTGCTTCAGGAAGCTAGAATGCTCTAAACAGACTCAAAAATTACAGGACCTGATTTGGCGGGACTGAATTCAGGGCTGGGAAAGATGCAGGATCAGAAGGAAATCCAAATCCCTTCAAGACTGTCATACCAAAGCAAGCCATTATACACTTGGCTGCTGGAGAACAAGGACTCTCTTTCCCCAACAGAAATGTCTCTTCTGTCTGCCTAGGAAAACCAGTGCTTCTGCAGTCTGTGCTGCCAGAGTTGCACAGAGCAATAGTGCCTATTCCAGCATTGGTATTTTGCAGGGAATATAATTCCCAAGGAATATATTTCCTTATCACGCCACTGTCTTTAAAAATAAAAGCTCAAAGAATCATAATGGAATTTTTTTTTCACAATGTGATTTTCATTAGTAATTTATTCAGTCTAGCAGATGCCAGCATGCACACTATGCAAAGAGCAAATCTCTTCCTCCAAGTGTAAATATTTATAGATCATATTAAATGGTATTTAGTACTGTGCAAACATATTGTCAACAGTTGTAGCCAGACTCTTCCCTAATCGCAGCCTGAGAGTTGGCACAGGCATGTCCTCCATGAGAAGATGGTTATCAGAAAAAATAATAGCAGGCTAAATAGGTTCTTGGCTTAATTAAGACTGGAGTTTACACCAGAGGTGAATCTGGCCTACACCAAGTTAAAACTCTGTTATAGCAGCTTGTATGTACCACACACAGAGCTGGAAATATGATGCTTCCCTCGGGGGACAGCTTTCCCAAGCAGGCTGGGAACCTCTCTTGGCACTGGACAAAATGGGCCATTACAATGCAGGGCAGGGAGTTTCAACCTTTAATATGTTTTAATGTAGTTCCACATTTTCTTAGACGTAGTAGGAGATGTATGACTATTCTTTGATTTGCATTAACTGGCTAAATTTATTTGAATAGTCCAGAAGAGCAAATATTCCCCACTCAAATCACCATCTGTTCTTAAACCAGAAATGTGTTATTTCTTAAACACAGATCTGCCTTTTGGTCTCCAGTTCAGCCAGTGCAAAGTCCCTGAATGGGTTAATATCTGGAACATAACTTGACTGTCCTGAAGCCATTTGCGTTTAAACTAATATTCTAAAATCTCCTTTTCTGCACCTCCAGCCCAAAACCCTTTGATAGCATTTTGTTATATCCCATAATCTCTACTCTCCTGACAATCTGGAATAAATGCAAACCAACTGAAAGCTCATTTATATTCTATGAAAACCTGCTATTGCAAGCATGTCTTAGCACTCTGGCTTTTCACATGAGACATGTAAAGTTGCAAAGATCTCTAAACACTTCAAGATTGTCCTCTGGGTGTCTCAAATGAAACAGCCCAACTGACTTTCTCCATGCTTCATATGGAGACAGGCGAGTGAGGGCACATTCATGACATCTCATTCTCTTTGCACAATCACAGCTTTTTTTTTGGTGTCTGTGCTTTCCATTGCACATCTGGACTTATCTATGGGCATTTTTTTTTTCCTCCTGGGACTGTTTTTCCCAGAAATGTGCTTGTTTTCCACTATACCAACCCTAAGGGCCACATGCCCTTGTCCTCTACTCAACAGCTTCAGAATATTTCCTCCACCATTGTGCTTAGTCCTGCCAGATAATCTGTTCTACAGCAGAGTCCCCCTCCCCCCTTCAACTGTCTCTTCTAATTCTCTTACATTGCAGAGCTTCCTTCTCCCTTCCTCCTCCTCTGGAAAGGAGGGGAGGGCATATTTCAGTAGATGCTGGTATCCTACATGGATGATGGGATGATCTATCTATACAATGTATACAGACAGACATGCTTTAAATGGAGTGGTTAATATAGAGCGGCGGCCAGCTTTGCATTTTGTCTATTTTTAATTAACTGATGGACCAGGGTTTCAGCTTTCCCTGTCTCCTCCTCCTCACTGCTCATTTTGAAAAGCAAATTTTTGTGTTCTAAAATTACTTTGGGATGTGTGAATGATTTGGCATCACTTTCATTTATGGCCAGATTAGCAGTAGAAGACAAATCCACACATAATTTGAAGGAACGAGGATTCCTTCCTCACCTGTTTAATGGTACAGTTACTATGTGAAGCATCTCCCAGTCTGGACTGTGTCTATGTGTGCACAAGGCTGGCTTCTGCACCTTTTTTTTTGATTACTCTCTTTTCATAGCATCACAGAATGGTTTCAGTCGGAAGAGATTTTAAAGATCATCCAGTTCCAACCCCCCTGCCTTGGACAGGAATACCTTCCACTAGACCAGGTTGCTCAGGACTCCATCCAGCCTGGCCTTGAACACTGCCAGGGATGGGGCAGCCACAGCTTCTCTGGGAGAACTGATCCCGTGACTCACCACCCCCACAGTAAAGAACTTCTTCCCATGTCTAATGCCTCTCGTCTTTGGGCAATCTGGAAATAACCCAAAGGGGCTGAATTCAGGAGACAGTGTGCCCGCTCAGAAACGGGCACCCATGGCTTCTTGGAAGTCCTGCACCTGGTGCCATTTCGTGGAGCCAGCTCCACGCTTCAGGGTGCAGCTCAGACATTTATATCATGTATTGTGTCTGTACACACAAGAGCAGTACATGGTATATAAAAGACTCAAAGCTCTGTTGCTGGTAGGGTTAGACCCAAGCAGCTGGGGGTTGCTGATGTGCAAATTTTCCCATAGACGGCAGCACTTAAAACGGCAAAACAATTGTCAAAGAGGTGGTTTCTGGTCTTTGATTTAGTATTTATTTCAGCAGCATTCTCTGTTTCAGTAACGCTGTGGGCAGTGGACTGGCGTGTCCAGTACAGCAGGCTTGCACGCTGTAGGGGTTATATGGGAACAGTTATGTCTGGATTATGGTGGAATGTGTGGTTTTCCCACTCCGGCGCAGCAAGACGCTGTTAGCCAGTACACTTATCTATTTTTTTTTTTTTCCTGCTGGGTGGTGATGATGAACCATGGAACGGATTGGGTTGAAAGGGGCTCTAAAGCTCGGCCAGTTCCGGCCCCGCTGCCACGGGCAGGGACACCTCCCGCTAGACCAGAACGGGTTGGCATCCACGGCAGCTTTGCCAAAGCACTCCTGCTGCTGTGCCACGACCCGCAGCCGGTGACGCCGGAGCTGACGGTGCGGAAAGCCCAGGAGGAGAAGGGAAACAGCCTCCCGTCAGCACAGCTTCCCGCTGCTGTGCCCTAGACGGAACTCCAAAGACACCCACCACTCTTAGGCCGTGGGTAGCTCACACACAGCACCCCCGGGTCCCGGGATCTCTCGTCACTTCCGCGGGCCGCGCCCGCCCCCTGCCCCCGGCGCCTTCCCGGGCCCTTCCCGGGCCCTTCCCGAGGCCTTTCCGGGGCCTTTCCGGGGCGACAGCCGCGGGGCGGGGCCAGGGGCGGGGCCCGCGCGGGAGGGGCGG